>VWZY01003287.1:365683-381535 GCA_013399075.1 Chloroceryle aenea
AGGGGAAGTTTAGGTTAGATGTTAGGAAGAAATTCTTTACAGAGAGGGTAATCAGGCATTGGAACGGCCTGCCCAGAGAGGGGGTGGATTCACCATCCCTGGAGGTTTTTAAAAAGAGATTGGACATGGCCCTTAGTGCCATGATATAGTAATTGGAGTTGGATCAGGGGTTGGACTTGATGATCTTGGAGGTCTTTTCCAACCCAATCTATTCTATGATTCTATGATTCTATGATTCAATGGAGCTAATGAAGCCTGGCTTGTTATGTCTCTCTCTCTCTCATGTGGATCTTCTGATATCTTACAAAGGGTGAGCTTTTCCTGTAATGGGACAGCAGTAGGGTCCCTCTCCTCTCCCCCACTGCCTTCTTTTCAAACTCCGAAGAGTTTCCGTATCTTTTGACCCTGATGCTGGACAGCAGGGGTGAGTTGAACACCCTTTTTCTAGGAGAGCACAAACACAAGCATTATTTCAGACTCCCACGACTGCAATCTGTGGACATCTCATTTCTGTCAGGAATCAGGCTAAAAATAAAACAAACAAATCCCCTGAAATTAAAAAGAAGCATTAGTGTTCCAATGACTATGGTATAAACTGGGGAGTCATCTAAAACAATTCAAAATAAGGACTAAGTTTATTAGTCTCTGGCTAAGCTGAGGTCCACCCACTCATGGCAACAGGCATCAATACTTTATTAGAAGAGTAGGATGTTGCTCCCAAAACTTATATCCTGTCTGTTAGCATACATACAAGATAACCCCATCATGGGGTTTCTCTTTTTAGTCCACAGGTGAGCTCTCCATTTTCTTATGGTTAGAACTGGTGAGGCAGGAAAAGAATGGTTCATCTCTGCCACTAACAGGCAGGGGGAGACAGGGCAAGCTGAATGGGTTAACATCAGTGCTGGATTGAAACATCAGATTCTCTCTCTCAGTTTGTCACAAATGCAACCATATTTAAATTCAGCTGCTTGGGTAACACCCAAAAGCTATCATTGCACTAATGCAATTATGATAGTGCACCAATTCCTGTAAATCACAAAGCTATAGATAGGGTGTAGTTGTCATGTTCTTTGTGATTAAAAGATGTAGAATCTCTAATCACTGCAACAAGAGAGGCTGTCATCGATAAAGGGAATCTGTAGCTGGAGAGCAGTATTGATCGTGGCGAGGAATCTGCAAACTCCATTTCTCAGGTTGTGCACACTTTGACCAGCCTTTTAAGACGCACCATCAGCTTCCCAAACACACACAACCCCCGGGGCTGGGGTAATAAGTGAATAGGTTGACATCTGCCTTGCTCAGGTTCTCTAGAAAAAGGGTGTTCAGGAGCTGTTAATTTTTTATCAATTTCTTGTCCAGAAGGGCATGCCCTTTGCTAGACCGGGATTAGAAATGGTACCTTGTATTTCCACCCTGGGGGGAGTAATGGCCATTCCTGAGCATAGCCTCACGTCATGCTGGTGAGAGCGATCTCAGTTCCCCTGAGCTGCCCTGGTGCCAAACCAGTGTGAGCTCTGGGCAGCTGGCAGAGGCGAGCTGCAGAGCCAGCGGCACAGCCCCTGTGCTGAGCCCAGCCACAGCACAAGCCAGCATTTTCTCCTCTGTGGCTTTAAATATTTCCTTGAATCTTTTAGCAAATGACAGAACTTCTCTACCTGTAACTGAGAATCAGGCTTTTCCTTGCTCCAAGAAAATGTCAGTGCTTATCATTTGTGTTCCTCTTCTTAAAAAAAAAAAAAAACAAACCAAAGAACACAAAACCAACAAAAAGCACAACAAAATCCCCAAAATAATTTATTACCAATATTCGTAAATTATTTACATTCAAAATGTGGAATTGTAGGCAAAAATTAATATTAAATAACCCAGTATGATGGAAATAAAATGATAGTGCTGGATTGTCAGGCTGCTTGGTTGTTTTTCATGCATTTGGCTGTTTGTTTGCTTTTCCCTCAAGAATCTCCATGGATCAACATACAAACAATTTATGTGCTTTTTTTATTAATATGTAGCATATGGTTTGAAAGCTTTTATACATTTATAGCTTTCATCCACAATCACATACTTCCTTGTCTTGGAGTGTCTGCATATAGATGTGTGTGTGTACACAGTATCTGTATGTGCATGTGTTTAAACTAATAGCCTTTGTATAGAAATACTACACCCTCATGTTGCAGTTTTTCTGGTTTTCACCACTCTCTTCTTTATGCTTGGGTGGTCATATTTTGAAATTTCCCCAGGACCAGTTTTTCATGCAGTCACGTTTCTCATCACATCTGAAGGATGTTGTGCTTCGCATGGTAATTAGGTCCTCTTTGTTTCATCTGCTGAACTGCTCTCTGTTGCTTCCTGCAGCACACTCACGACTGGAGGCTATTGCTGAAATGTTAGAGCAATGGAGATTCTCTAGGAGTAAACAGCTTCAAGTTAACTTGCCTTTCTTTTTTTTTTACTGCTGATTTACATTCTGTTTAAACCTTGTGCAATTATATTTATCCTTGTTGCTTTCTTAGAGTAATGCCATTTATTGGAATAATTTACTATTGCATTGTGTGGCTGGTGGGTGTGTATGGAAATCATCTGAGTATTTACAAATACATATGACTTATATATAAAAACACACACGTATCTGTCTATCTCCCTAAGGCTTGAAAATGCTGATGGCTTAGCTGGGAGTGCAAGTTGCTGTCAAGCTTTAGAGTTTAAGTTTTCATAGCTTGAAAGAAAGCTCTGATTGTTAGTTTTTCTGGCCCCACATGAAGGCAGGCTAGGGTGGCTTCAGGCTGTGTTCGGTATTTGTGGGGCCAAGCAGAGGCTGGCCTGGGGTGGCAGTTTGCTGTGGGAGCCCTCTCTGTGGATGCTGGGACAGGGACCCACACATGGTGCAGTGGGGACCAACAGCCAGCACTCCTGCAGGCCCAGCCACGCCACTCTAGAAGGGGTTTTCTTCCAGGAGTTTTTTTAGCTGTCAAGTTTCAACTGAGAGTGAAACAGTAAGTTTTTAGCCTTTGTTGTTTTGAAGGAAACTTTCCAACCCTGCACAATCCCTTCTGCTGGTGCATCCAGCTCCTGAGTCTTAGGGCCTGCAGGTTTCTCAAGCTGGTGCCAAAGGACAGTTCATTGGACGTGGCTCAGGTTGTACTGCTGCACTTGTGAAACCCGATGGCACTGGGGAAGGCAACGGGAATCAGGTCAGGTTTTCCCTGAGTCTGCTGGGGAACCCTTGCCTGGGGTCCCTGCAGCGAGAGATTCAGGGCAGGAGCACTGAAAACACCTGCAGTCATCTCAAGAAATGAGGAGTAATCTGGTAACTGACCTTGAATTGTCTTTTAGTCAATATGAAGCTCTGGAATGACGTTCCGCAAAACATAAACCGGTGTTGTTTTAATGGGGGCCACCACACTGGCTGAAATGGCCACCTGCCTGAGGCCAGCAGGGTGGGTGGACAGGCAGGAGCTCTCCAAGCAGCTCATGGTGGCAGGGCACGGGTGACAGGGAGATTTTTCACTCTAATGTGTTGAATAATCCCCTCGGTCAGATACAGGTCGTGTAGACTGCTGGCCCAAGCAGCACACACACCTAGACATGGAACCGTGGAAGGGCATCAGAGAGGGTGTCAGAGAGGGAGAGATGCGAACAGTGATGATAGACAGCAAACACTTTTGCCAACACGTGGAATTCCTACTGGTTGTTTATCTAATTTTTTCCTCTTGTAATTAATAATGCCATGATTACTTTGATGGTAAAGGTTGCATAATCCTTTAAGTGGTATCTAGATTGAGGTTTACACGGCATTTTTTTCTTGTTTGTGTATTCCGCTAACATATTAACAAAGTCTCTAAAATAATATTGCCAAACATCAAGTAAAATCCTGTCTCCTGAAGGGCTGATGAGATCATATGCGTATGACTGTGTGTTATCTTGGCCTGACATGTGGAATTAAGTCTTGGACTACCCTCACCTAGGAAGACATCATTCTGCCAGGGTTTTCTCTCTTCTGGCCATTTCAGATATGACAGCTTTTTCCCTTCAGCCAATGGCAGCAGGGCTGTTCTTTGTGAAAACCAATGAGAAAAATCTGTCAGTTTGATAATTTCTGAGAGTTTCTTCATTTCATTTTGTTGCACTTACTGGTAGCACACAAACAGAGGCGTTTGTGTCAGAACCCCCCGCTTCAGTCTTGTAACAATTCTGTGATTTTAATGAACTGAGTTGTATGTGGAAGGTAAGCTGGATTTTCTGTTAACCCACTGGCCGAGTGGTGGGTGAGGGAAGGCTGAAATTTGGCTGTACAGCTCTGCAATTTCTACATTGGAAGATCAAATTTACCACCACTGCTGCTTCTAATAATTTTTTTATTTATTTATTTACTTTTTTTTTAACTTGTTTTTAAAGATTCTGAGAAATTGTGAAAATCAGCAGCAGACATTTAGACATTTCTCTAACTGGCATATCCATTTCTAAAAACAAATTTTATGTTGTTTCTTTCTGGAGCTCCTGCCATTGTTTTGGTTTGTTTTCTTAATGGAAGTGTTTTACCAGGTTGGAATCAGTAGGAGAAACCTCCATTTTTGTCACAGTGACATTTTTCAAAATCAACACAAAATTAACAACTTCAGATTTTCATCTTTCTGAAAGGTTTTAAAACATTGGTTTAAGTCCAAATCAAAGCAATTTCCCTTCCTCTCTCCAATTTGAATTATCATTAGACAAACAAATTGCTCATTGTCTAGAGCGACAAGAGTGGCTGGCTCTGAGTCTTGCATTCAGATCCCCAAGCCACTGTCTGATGGGGAATAAATTCCCCATCTGTTTCCATTTCTACGCTGTGAGGTCAGCCTGGCACATGAGCTGCAGTGCAATTGTGGGTTTTGTGATCCATATTTAACTCACCTAACTTTCAGTCTTTAACTGAGCTACCCAGACTAAGCTGAGTGGTGACCCTGGCCTCTTTGTGTAGTCAGTGCAGAAGTGGGTTCATCCGGAAGGTGACTCTGCCCACGGAAGATCTCAATTAAATGCCTAAAGAATAACTTAAGATCAAGTTGCTATATTCTTTAAGCAGTTCTACTAAAAGAAACTTGTTGGCTTATAGAGCCATGCTGATAATGGGCTCATTGGCTTGTTAGGTCAGCCGGCAAACGGATGCTGGGAGGTCCTTGGGGCTTAAGTACCAAGACAGCATTGTATTTCTGGGGAGATCAGTGCATTTCAAGGGTGTGATGTGAGACATGAGACTGCAAAGTCATCCCCAAGCTGCATTTATTCCCCTGAAGTACTCAGTGTGTCAGACCTGATTTCGGTTATAAAATGGAAATAATAGATAAAAAAGGTCAAACCGTTTATTGGGGAGTGACATTTACAGCAGTCAGGAATCTCCAGTTGTATACAGCTTTGTGTATATTTGTCACTCCTATATGACACCATCCTGCTGAGGATCTCCAAACCACTGCTTTCCTGCTATAACTAGGTGCTGGGCAGTTATATATTGCTTACTGTGTTTACACAGATGCCTAAGTAAAGAAACACAGAAGCTAATTAACTTGCCTGAAGTTGCAATACACCTCTAGCAAAATGAAAATATAAATTCCCATATCCTTTCTGTCTCTGCGGTTTCAAAATTCTTTTGTTGTCTTTAATATTTTTTCTCAGAATATTTACTCTAAAGTTTGTAAAATAAAACTCTGAATTTAGGTACAGTTCCTTTGCAGACTGACTGTTAAAAGGCCTGCGTCTTTGATCCCACTGTAAGCAGCGACCACCGTGCAGCGGGTCATTGACAGAGTATGTGGATGGAGTATAGTGCAGCACGTGAGATTGAATGTAATAGTCCAGACAGGGATCCAGAGAGTGATTGCTGCCTGTGCTGCATCAGGAACTGCACACAAACAGATCTGCCATAGAGGGGTCACACTGAGTCTGTGAAATAACACTAGCAGCAGTCCACAGATGAGTAGATCATCCTTGCCACTAAAATGTAAATAGGAGGAGAGTAAAGGAGAAACATCCTATACACTCAGTTACAGGCACATGCAGCCCTGTGTGCATACACACATGCAGAGTAGGAGACAGGCATCTCAGATAGGTCTGGTAACAGCAAAGTAATTAAAGGTGCTGAAGCAGTAAGTGCCAAGACACCTTCTCCAAGGGTACAAAGGGTTTGCTAATGTCACTGTTGATGTCCCTAAGGTATTGTACAATTCTGATGTTTGTCTCAGATGCCCTTCTTGCATTGAGACTTGCATTGCCTCAAAGGTAGCATGTTTTCTCCTTGCCTTAATGGTATGACTTTGAGAGCTGAGCCTTGAGATCACTGCACCTCAAGGAGACCCAACAGACACCCAATTAATGTGGTCTTCGGGGCTGTTCCCACTCATGCATTGCTGCGGCATTATTTCTCCGTGCTTTGAATTAAGGGGCTAATATCCTGGCACTAAGGATTTAAGGGACCTTGGCAGATACAGATAGCATAATTTATAGGGCAAATACAATAGCAGTCTTAAAAACATTGATAAAATATCGTATCATTGCATAATAGTTATTAGAGCTCATGTTCCCTGTTCCTCCTTCCTGCTTCCAAAAAGGAAACTTATTAACCTATGGATAAGATGCCAGGAATTACTAGACAGCCTCAACTTTAAAGACATTTAGGTTTTCATGAAACATATCCTCCAAGTTAACTTAAATCCTTGTTTAGATAGCTTTTGAGATTAGTCTAAGAATAATAAAGTTATTTGTAGAGAATTCACTGGACAAGTCTACTAGGCAGCTCCAGAATCCCAGAACAAAGGATTTACAGCCCACCAGCTACTTAAATGATGATGTTCTTTTCAGATACAGAAGTCATTTTAAGACAGCCTGTTGGTGAAGAGGAAGAGCTGTCTACCCAGTCCTGCAGATTCTGGAGTTACTCTTGATAGCTTAATATACATGGTCACTTACTTAGCTTGAGTTTGGAGATGTTACAGATCTGTGCTATGTCTTCTCTGCATATTCGGTTTTCTGTTTATGGCACCAGTGAGAATAAACAGAGGGATGGAATCTGTCCCAGCTGCTGTAGGGAATTTTTTTGAAGTGACCCTAGTCTCCTAATAAATCAGTGTCTTGCGTACTCTGTTTCTGATGGGATCCAGCAGCAGGTTAGCATCCTTAGGTAAAGAAAGGCTTCCTGAAGTGAGCAGCAGTCACAGAAAGTAAATTAATGGAAGCCGGCATCTGATGATCTCCTTGACAATAAGGAATTTTGCTCCCAACATTTAGAAACCATTGGAAATGGTCTCCATTGGAAACCAGATTTCGACTTTCTGCCCTGGGCTGCCAGAAGTATTTCAGCAAAAAATGCTAAAGTAAGTTGAACTTTCAATTATAATTTCAATGACTGTCTAGTGAAATGGATTAATGCTCTGGCACTGCACCTTTGAGGCTTTGGCTTGAATCTTGTAGGATAAAAATCTGTCTGCTTTGACAGTTGAAAAGGTCAGAAGTGAAATAATGTCAGGTGGTCTTAGTCCAATTCAATGTCTCGATTAAGAAGTAGATGTAAAAGTTGTTGATGGGGGAAATCATATCATATCCTTTGCAGAAATAATATAAATAATTTTGTTTACATTTTATCAGCAGAATTAGATGCAGACAAATGCATTCTGGAGAGGTAGAGCTTAGTTCAGACTTCAGGAGCACTGAATTGCAAAATGAGTAAAACACAGGTTACAAAAAGCAATGCCTTAAGCTCAAAAGCTTGTATCCATGATGAAACTGATTTCCTGATATTTGACTGTGTCAAGCATAATTCTCATGTAAATATTTTTTAAAGTTTAATTTGGGTATTTTTATTACCTGAGAACATATAGAAAGACTTTTTTTTCCTCACTGTTCAGTCAAAACAAGGGGTCTCTTCAATTTACTTTTCAAAACTGCTGCAATTCAGTTCCTAAGCTTATTAAATAGGATTGTGGTTAAAGAGCAAAATATGGATATTTACATAATGCATTTTTTTCTCTTATTTGGAGACATACTTCCATAATTTTATATAATAATAATATATAAATTGCTTCTCCTGACATCCCTGCAGAAAGGCCATTATGGCTATAATTTCTAGCAATAGTAACATGAATTTCTGTTGGGAAAAAGGAATGAATAAGGGTTTGGGGCCATGTGTCTCAGTGATGGGACACTGGCTGACAGAGCTGCAGAGCACTTCTGGTGCCTTTGATTAGTCCCAGCCTTGCTTCTCACCATCCTTCCTCATACATCAGGCAGCCTTGGCACTGCTCATCCAAGTGAGGTTGCTAATTTCACTAAGAAACCCCACGTACAGGATAGTGCAAATTGGAAATCAACTGTCATGGTATGTTACATAAATTACACAGTTCTGTTTGGTAATCTATTGTAGATGATTAAATGAGTGAGCAGTTACGTCCTTTTCAGTGCTCATAGGCATGTTTGTTTTATTTAATTCCCTGTTCCTTCTGTGTGTGTGTACATGTGGTGTGTCATGGGGTTTTTTCAAGTTGCATTTCTGTCTTAAAGGCAAAGAAACCACAGTCTTCATGTGATCGTGATGCAAAGGAAGAGTTGATGGAACTGCACATATGTTGTAAAGATTAATTGGCATTCAGTTAGGCCCCATAAAGCATGGCATGCCATGCGTCGTCCTCTATTTTGCCTTCAATTTATGGTGCGGTTCAGTTTGCATAGTAGGCACAGACTGAAAAGTGTATTGCTGAAGTATAAAATGCGTGCTTTTTAGTAGGCTGATCTTCTCAGTGGCAAAACCTTAGAAGAGCTTCTAGATTCAAATATGCCTTAATTGTGGGGCAGTCTTAACACAGTCTTCTCTCTGCTGAGATCTACTAAGTAGGGCCCATGGGACCATTGAAACCAGAATTATCTTTTATTTGCTGTATGGATTTTTCTGAGGGAAAAAAAAAAAAAAGGTAGCACATCACCATGTGTTACAACACCGGTGGGTGCAGCGGCGCGGCCCTCGCTGGGCTGCCGGGGAAGGCAGAGAGGCCATCACCCTGATCATGAACCGTTATTTATAACAGAGCCAAGTGGTAATTTTGCAACTATCATGGCTCAAATATGGGACCATTTCCCTAGTAATAAAACTATTACTCTGTAACTGTTTACTTATCAGGAGACCATTATTTGATTGATGACCAGAAAATGGAGGTTATCTTTCAATTCATTTGAAATGCAAAGTGACTAGAAAATCTATAGTTATTGCAGCGTATTTTTAAGCAAAATCAGGCACCTACATTGACCTCCTATTTACATTTCTTTGAGAAGAAAAATCACATGAAAGCTATCAAGAAACACATTTCACAGCAGGCAAATTAATTGGTTTTACTGTATTTGAATGGAGGGTTTGTCAAATAAAACATGCCATGACAGTTAATAGTGTCGTTTAGAGGCAGAAAATTATTGGCTTATTTGTTATTGGATAAAAGGAAGGCAAACACTTTGTATTAGGAAGTTTTAATGTGTTTAAAATCCTCATTAGGGATTTATGGACATTCTTGCTTAGCATAGCGCCTCATTAATTTGAGCCTAAACAGTTACTTCTGTGTTTCAATTCCATTTTTTTTTTCCTTTTCTTTAATTAGATCTCGCATTAGAGTTTGGTCTCTACACCACTGGAGATGTAGAATTAATTAATGTGATTTATAAATCTAATGGAAGTGAGTTATTCTTAGATATCTTTTCATTTTAGTGAGCAGTTTAACTGCATGCAGCATAAGTGCACACAGATCTAAGAGATTTTGGGAGCTCAGGAAAAGTATGTGACTTCTGCATTGAATACATTTAGCAGCATCCCTTGGCATTAATAGATCAAAGCATTTTAATTAGAAATGTAACTAAAAGAGAGGCCGTAAAGATCCCATTCAAAATCAGATTTTCTTTGTTCTAAGTTCTGTACTGTCCAAAAAGTGTTATTTTAGCTCCCCTTTTGTATGATAACCATGACATTCAGTGGCAGTTAGGATAATCATGTGTCTTACTATTTAATGAGCATAAGATCTGGCTCTTAATGTAGTCTGAGCTTGGATCCAATCCCAGCAAAGACACAGTCATTAATTGTGCTATTTTGATATTATTAATAAAAGGAAAATAGCTTTTATTTGGTAAAGGATTTTCATTTATTTGATTGAAGTTCATGTAAAAGATGTACTTGTGTGCACTGGTTGTGCTAAGAGGTAGTGTTGGTATTTAAACCCTAAGATATTTCAAAATACTTTGGGTTTGTTTCCCCTTGGGCAAGACCTTGCCCTTTGAATTCTGGCCCTCTGTGTTGAAGACAGTCTGAGGACATGATCTGCACGTTGTGACTGTGGTGGGGGGATATATGGAAACAAGTAATTTGCAAACAAGCTCTGAGCAATTAATTTGGGTCCCAGCATTGGCCTTGCGGCTGTGCAAACTACTGTACAAATTAAACCCAGGAGTATATTTTTCAATGAGGACTTTCATACCTCGTTTAGAAAAAGCAGTAGGCCAGCTGACTGGCACAGTCACCCGCTGTATTCTTGTAGCTACAGTAAAGGTATTGTCGGAGGTAACTAGATGCTTATAAAGGTTCCTCTTTAAAACCTCAGAAGAAATGTGACCATCTGAATTCACGAGGTCAGATAAGAAGCATTCTTCAGGTTACACTGATGCAACTTCACTGACATCAGTGGAGTTCTAGTCGTGTCACCAAGGCCTCAGTCTGACCTGACAACCCGACTACCATTTTATCAGGATGTTCCACAATTCCTGCCTGATGCTGCTTGCTCTCGGGATAGCGTATCCTGGGAACAGACACCAAATTCTACTAACGTGAAATAGTTTTAGAGGAGATCAAGTTCCGAGTTGTATTAAACAGCTACAACTGTATAGTAAAGTGATTTTGAATGATTTGAGAGGTTCTACTGAAAGTGTTGCACTGAGAATAAATGTCTTCTAATTTACACCCCCCTAACTAAGGGCAAATAGACTTGGAAGCCACATTCCCTTCACATTCCCTTTAAATGGCTTCATTGTCTTCAGAGGAGTTAGATTTCATTCACACTTGTAACAGTAAGACGAGAAACAGACACTTGATCGTTACTTCTGCTACACCATATATCTTACTGAACCAGAAGGTGTTAGTCAGGCTTTGATGTTTCAAGTGGACAAGTGCATTTTAGGTCACGGTGCCTTTTATCACCAATTTAATGGAAATTTATAAGGGAACTTCTTCCAGAACAAGGTGAAAATATGAAGGCACTAAAGAAAATGTACTTATTAAGTACTTGCAGCCATTGGAAGAGGCGGGATGGGGAGAAAGAAATGGTTGAATAAAGGAAGTGAGAAAAAAAGAAAATATGAGGTTCCAAATTTCCGTGCTCTTTGTCATTACTAAATGGTTGTAACAGCCTTTATGCAAACCAGTAGTGCGGTCACAAATTAAATACTGCAAATGCCACTTTTGTTGGAGCCTGACTGAATACTGACATTACCAGTTACTCTGGTATTATCATCATGGTGAGCTTCTAAAATACTGCATTCAGAATATTCCATAAGTAAAATGTACAGCCTTACCTACATTAAAAACTCCCAGGAGACCTTGAAGTGAGAGATCGCTTTATCAGGTTTCTCCCTCTAATAGAGTTTGGCAATTTACTGCGTGAAAATAACAGAGAACCATTGAGTTTAAATTGAACATCAGCATATTGTGGTTTGTGGAGACTTTTTCATGCTGATCAACATTGAAATGGTATTGTTAAAAGAAAACATCAAAGAAATGGAAAATAATGGGCTAAATACGGTATGCTCTGGGAAGAACAAGAAAAATGTAATTGGTACATCCAGGTCAGTCTGGTTTAAAAGTTGCCCTAGCAGAACTAAATGCCATTAAAAAATGGTTGTCCTTGCAGTTGGGGTTGCTGCCACTGAGTGGTCGTTATAAGCCACATTCATTGTAGGGAAATCAAACCATAACTCCCTCTGATCTGTGGGCTAGTGACCAAGTGCCCCAACCTGGTGTTGCTGCACCATTTTGTTTAGCTCGGACGTGACTGGAGAGGAACATATTAGAGTCATTGGCTTTTGTATGAAAGTAAAGGTACCTACTGTGGGCAGTTCTGGCTTCTGAACTAGAGACCTCTTCGGAAGTTCAGTGAAGTCAGTGGGAGCCTGGTTCAGTCATGTTTTGGACCACACTAATAAGTTGTTTTCCCTAGCTAATGTGCTTTACTCAAGGGAAGAGGCATACACTTCTCCATTCACTGCTGGAAAAGCCGCACCGACTGCAGGCCAGGCTGTCTTAGCTTAACAAATGAATTAACTCGGTCTGCTTCTTAAAACTTTTTCCTGTTTTCAGGTTCTCCAGTAAATGTGTATTTGATAGAGCTCCTTCTGCAGTATTTGTATTAAGGGGGAACAGAGGAGCAGCTCTCTGTATTTTGATTCAGGCAATAGCTTTCCTTTCTCTCTTAATTTTTTATATATACATAAAGTATATATTTTCACAGACCTTTTAATAAGCCCCAGGAGATATTTTTGGGGGCTGAAATAATGGGAAATGTAGTCTTCTCATGGTATTTTGGTTCCAGGATGGTGGAGGTACTAAAAGAAAACAGTGGATATACATTATTTGAGACCCTCATATGGCTCCCTTGAGAATTAATAACCCTGTGAAAAACACATATATGTATTTGAATACCAAGGGAGTAATTTTATTTGGGTTTTTTTTGAATACCACCATGTTTGACTTCGTTCAGTTTCCTCCAGAGCCCAGATATACAGTCCTAGTATATGTTGGTGATAACCTCATGAATATCAAATACACCAGAAAAAAATACCACTTAGTTTGCAATATTCATTCCTTACTCTCGCTGCTCCTATTCTCACCCATTTGCACTAAAGTTAGTAAGGAAGAGCCAAGATCCTCCCAGATAGTGAGATTAGTTTGAGATCTCTTTCAGGTGTCTTTAACATGAATGACCCCTTTGGGATGAAATATTAGTGTGATAGGAAACAGACTAAAGCATGAACGGTGAAACAACCCCAGGAATTTTGAACAGTGGGCTCTGAGCAGTGGTGTGAAGCTTACCTCAAGTAAATGCAAAGCAGTCTTCCTCAGGAGGAGAAATGTGCAGTTAGATGACAGCGGAGCGGCCAGCTGCTGTCTGAAAAGGGTCGAGTCCAGAAGAGATGTAGGGAATGACTGAAGAGGGAAAATGAAGCCTGAGCACACAAGGAAATACTGATGGCAATGAAAGGTGTGGGTGTACACTCCATTCAAGTCCGGGTGAAGTATTGCATCTGCTTAGATATGTAGCGAGCTCATTGCAGAAATTGAATCATGGGTTTGGATAGGTTGGAATGATGTTCAAAGGTCATGTAGTCCAACATCTTTTAACTGCAAACCCTGCTATTTGTAGTGTTCCCTGGTCCATTTTGCACTTGTATTGATCAAAAAAAGAAACACCCTCTGTTACTGTAAAGAGAGTCTGGCAGGAGTTGAAGACATTCACAGGACAAGGCTTCTGCTGACAGTCTGGTTTTGCTGCTTCAGGTTTTCTAAGTGTTTTCCTCTTATCACTGTGTAGTGCACACTGGAAATGATCAATCAAGGTTCATGGACAGGATCTTTTCATGCTAGCAAGTGAAAAATCAATTTGTGTTCGAAGGAGTAAACAGTAGTATGAGCTACATCTCCCCAGATTCAAAATGTGTTCCTTGATAAAGGAGATGACAATGAAAGCTGAACTCCTGATGTATAATATGCAAGAAATAAGAGTGGGTTCCTACATTCATTTAACATGCTGTTTTTATCTTTCCAATAAAACAAAGATAGGAAGAAGACATTACTTGTTGAATGCCAATTGTGCATCAATAAAGCCAGAGGGGCTGTTCATGAACAGTTTATCCAGCTGAAAATGTAGTCGGTCAGTTCTGGAAAAGACATTATTCATTGTGTATTTCTGCTTTCTGACAGCACATTTGAATTTTCAGAACTATTCTGACAAGTCTGTTGGAAGATTTTGTAGCTAACATTTCTGAGAAGTGCCTGCTGTTGGATGTAAATTACAGAGAAAAGAGACTTCATATGATTTTTCTATGCCGCGAAAACAAAATCTGATATCATGCAGGTTATAAATTGCCCAGGAGGTAAGAGTGGTCAAGAAACTGTTGAATGAATAAACGGGAGGTTAGATCAACATGACTCATCAGATATTGTAACCATTCACCCAGTGTCATTTGATCTGCATGACATAAAAGGCTACTATTCCCTCACTCTTAGATTTCTGCCCTCCTTCCCTCCCTTTAAAGTTTAGCACTGAGCCATCCAAGCCATACATTAAACCTTTGGTTCCACATCATTTAAGTTCTGTTCTCGAGAGAGAAACCAAAATGTGCAGAGAGCCTTATAATACTGGCTTGAGCTAGGTGGAATATTTTGACCATCTGACCTCTACTTTTTCTCCTTTCTGTTTTTTTTTTAGCAAGCAATATTTAAAAATATACATGAAGCGTTTTGATGGAAAGCAGTTTTGCCAGATGAAAATGAAATTGGAAGATGAGTTCAGTGTAGCATGTAGCTGTTGTGAAATCTTTTTTGTTTTGATTGAAGTTTTATTACCTCAGGATGTCTGTCTGCAGCTTATGTAATATTCACTGTTCCTTAGTCTGGGGTTCACAAATGCACTGCCAGCTGAGAGAAAAGCTCATGATGTGAAATGCAACTACTTGATCTTATGGAAGCCAAATTCCTGGAATCTGTGCTTTCGACTAAGTTAGACCATGCTGCTCACAAAGCAAGAAAAGCACCAGAAGCATGCGCGTATCCAAGCTGTGCCTTCCCTTGTAGAATCTGCTTATTGATGAAAGCTGAGGGGGGAAGGGGCGGAGGATCAGAGAATAGGCGCTAAACTGCTTGATTTTTATTAGATTGCAAAAGTAGTAGTATGGGATGGATGTCCAATCCTGACTAAACTACAGGAGGAATGTGGTATTTTATTAATGACAATTCTAATAACAGTTTGTTATAGCGCTAGTAGTTGAGAACGTGATGAATATTGTATCTGCTCTGTTCCATTCTGTCCTGATGAATCTGTGCTTGGATGCTGTGCTGTGCTGGGTGGGCCTGCTTGCACTTGTTAGCTGAATGCGAGTGTTTATGGACAATTAAACTCGCAATTCTTGAGTCACAATTTGAAAGGTTGAGAGGTTGTATTTTCTTTCTTTTTTTTTTTTTTTTCTGGGATAGACTAAGTTTCTAATAGAGCTGTGCCTTTCAAGTCTCTTAGAATGTGCAACTTTAGCATGAATTTAGAAAAATGGTCTCATTTCGTTAGAAATCCATTAATAGAAAGGTAGTGAAAGACTCTTACATTGATCTTCTCTATGATAGCCATGTTGTAATAATTATTCTGTTAATGTTTGCATCAATCTAAATGTTTTCCTCTTTGTGCTAGGTCCTACTTGGATCTCCCTGTATGACAATCACAGCACTTGACATCTTGCATTACTTTAATACCAGTGATTCAAAACAAAGCAATGCCAAAGGGAACAAAAGTTCTGTCAAGCCATTAAAATCTTCTGTGCCATTAACAATTAAATTGATGCATGAGCGTTTAAAGTTATTAGCAAATGCTGCCAGCAGAAGCTGGTTGTGATTGCATAATATATAGTGGGCTTTATTAAAGTAAAATGGTATGTTTGTCGTTGTTATTGTCATTAGTTCCGAAGTAACATAAACTTAAACAGGGCTGTGAATGGGGAGAGGACTGTGAAACAAGTAGGAACATACTCTGCCCATGTTAGTCAGGGACACTATTATCACAGTAAAGACATTTATAAATCATAGAATCATAG
>VWZY01003288.1:0-10258 GCA_013399075.1 Chloroceryle aenea
ACAGTTCCTGATAACAGTGTCTGCTTCCAGCCCAGATCCCACACCTGGGCACTGTCAATCTGACAGGCTGGTTTACTGTCACACGTCACAAAACATCTGTGAATCGAGCTGAGCTCTCAGCAAACCTCTAGAAACTCTCAATGGTTGTACATCATAGCTGCATCCAAATGATATCAAATGGGGAGAGCATCATTTAAAATGAAGGAGCACTATTTTGGGTTTTCTTTTTGTGCAGGAAAAAGAAGCACGTCTACCTAAAATGAAGAGCCTGGTTTCAGTTTACAAAAAAAACACTTAAAGTATTGGCAAGTCAATAAATGTGCTGCAGCAAAAGGAAGCAGAATCTCAATGTAACTAAAAAAGAAACTTGAAGTCAGCAGCTGAATATGGATAGCAAGCCAGACTGCAGTGATGTCTTAACATGAGGCTCTGTTATTTTTTGAGAGTGCTGTTATATAAGTAGACATTTTTATGTATTCTTGTTGATCATGTTACCCAAATGTTGCTTAGTTAAGCTGCATAAATTTTCATCTGTGTTCTTGCAGACTAAGAAAGGAAAGAGAGGAAGATAAGATTCAGAGGCTTGTGCAGGAGGAAGCTGTTAGATTTCTTTGGAACCAGGTAAATAGCTTTAGTCCTTTCACTCTTCTGTTTGCATATGAATTTGAAAGGTGTTATTTCATAACACAGATCCTGAAAAGATAGTCAGTTTGGTTCATTTTTTTCTCACGATGACTTGGGTGGCCTATTAGAATCTAATTGCCATGTTGTTTGTTCTACTGGTATTCTAGGGGAAAACAACATTCAGAAGCATTGGTGCAAGAGCACTGCTTTTGGTACCCAAGGCTAAATTACAGCCTGGTGGGAGAAGGGAGAGGGATTCAAGGGAAGCTGAATAAACGTAGCAATTGTGAAGACTGATGTGCCTGTTAGATGACAGGGGCGAATGATACAGTGTCAAGCTCTGTTGCTTGTGAGCAGCTCATTTCTGAAATAGAAAAGTTACTAACACATCTTCTAGCAAGCTATTCTTCCAAAAGCAAGACTTACCGTTTCCTCAAGTATGGGTAATTTAATAAAGGTTCCCCATTGGTTTCGGTTGTAAGAAAATATTCCTTTCTTCAGGTACTTGAACTGGGAGGCTTATGTGCTCTCAGTGTTAGGCACTGTAGGTTTAAAAGCCATTACTGAAGAGTGGGGAGAACTTATTTTCCTTAAAGGTACAGCAAACCTTTTGTTAGGTCACTCGGTCTTAAACTTTATACTAGAGCTTTGCTGCTGATTGCAAGAAATATTCTAGCAATCCAAGTATTTTCTTAGATGCATTTCATAATGAAATTCTCTTTATACTTTACAGGTTAAATCCCTTCAACAATGGCAGCTTTCAGTGACACAAAATTTAGGTGCCACTTGGAAACCTGGGTTCCCTTCATCCAGTAATTTCAGTCCATCTGAACCATCTCTTCAGTCATCCACACTTGAGCAAGAAACCCCCCCAGATGTGTGTTCTGCTTGGTTGGCTCCAGACAGTGATGTTCTTCAGGAAAAGTCTTTGTTGCAGTTTCCAGATTCTGGTTTTCATTCTTCCATGGCTGATCAGACTCACGCTGGTGACTTGTGCAGCTCTGAGAAGAGTTTAACAGAAGGAACTGAGAGCTCTCTTTCAGTGGAAACTGTCAAACAGTGTGGAAATCCTGTTCCAGCACATTCCTCTGATGTAGAGGATGGCTACGGGGAACGTGGGATAAGTAAAGAGAGCTCTAGTAACGAGCAGGACAACAGCCTAATACAACAGTATCTGCAGTCTGTTCAGCAGCTGGAAGAGGCTGATGAAGAGACAAATTGCAATGATGACATGGAGGGGAGCTGGCCACAAATTGCTGTTTCAGCAGAAAGCCAAGATTCTTTACCTGACTCTGTCTCTGTAGACCTCCCTCAAGACACATCTTCCCCCGCCCGAGGCGAAATCAGTCAGGCAACAGAAAGCTGCAAACTGAATTCAGGAATAATAGAAGGGAAGCAAATGGACTGTGATTCTTCATTTCAGATGCTGCATGTTGGGATAGCTGTATAGTAGGCTCAGTTCCTCAAAGGACTATAGGGGTTCCATTTCTCTTTCCTTTCTTTTTCCCATTTATATAAGACCTGTTTTTCATGTGTGCTCTTTCAGATTTTGACTCATGTTACCAATTTACGTTTTAATTAGCATTTTATTGATGTTGCTGAGGACTGACACTAACTATGCCAACCTGAAATCAGCAAAGCTCTCAGTGACAGTCATGCACTTTATTTTCATACCTAAAATTGATATCCTCATAGCTGGCTTCCATTAAATTAATTTTGAAGATTTGGGATGTGGCGAGGGCGGGTAGTGAAGTTTGCTTTAAGTACACTTTAGTGAATGTTTTAGTAAGTCTTTGATTATTTGTTTGTTTGTTTTTTTCCTAAAAAGCAGGATTGAGTTCTTACTTTGCAAAGAGAAGGAAACAATCTGGGAAGAAATGGAGGCAGCGTAGGCAGCATGTGCATGTGCACAGATACAGCTTGATGAGCAAGGTGAAAGCAGTTACCTTTCAAACTGACTATAACACAAGTAGTTTGGTCAGTGGTTCAAAGATGCATTCCAAGAAACCAGTGTTCAAGTCAGTGACTTCTCTTCTTTTTGTCATGTCCTTGAAGCTGCTGGCTAGGAGCTAGGTCATTTACATATGCACTGAAACAAGGACTTAAGGAGTAAGACCTTGGGGAGCTTCAAAGAAACTTTGACCTTTTTTTGCCCTGGGGTTGATCTTCCCTGCTTTCTCAGGTAAGACTCAAAGTGGAACCAGTAGCAGCCTTTATTAAACAAGAATTTCAAAAAGGCATGTGATTTGGGAACACTGTTTCCAAGACTGATCTGCCAGGTTATAGCAGTGGACTTGGTGACACATGTTTTATCTCCACAAGGATGCTGATGTCCTTGTGGATTTGGATCTGCAGGTCTTTAAGACATCAGTGCATTTGATGGATCACAACTACTTCTATCTACAGATTTAAATATTAACAGCAAATGCCACAGCTTAAAACTAGTTATTGACATCCCTGGAGTTTAGTTTATTTGGGTTGTTGGGGTTTTTTTTGTGGTTTTGCTTGGGATTTTTTGTTGTGTGGTTTCTGTGGGTGGTTTGTTGTTGTTTTGGGGTTTTTTTTCCTTGTATGTCCAGTATTTGACATGATAATTAGCTGTGGGTAAAAAGCCATATTTCTTCCCTGTTAGCAAATGTGCTAAGTTACCTAGGCTGTGCTTTCCACTTTAACACTGGGCAAGTAATAGGGTTTGCCTCTTGCCCAGCATTGCTGTGTTGTTTTTTTAGTGAGAAGGAGGGGAAAAAAAATCACATATTTAGTGTGCTGCAAAAGTGTCAATGGAAATTTGGTTTTTCAGTTTGCTATTAATGCTTTTTGCAGCGTGTACAAGAAGGCCACTGTTTTGGTGGTTTGCCAATATTAACTTCTCAGATCTAAAGGCACACATGCATATTGTAATTCTCTGAAGCCACAGGTTAACTTCTGGTGCTATGGTGTGGTACAAATGAACTAGTGCTGGTTTCAAGTGACTCTTGTGGCCATGTTACCATGTAAAATAATTCTAATTTTTGTAAAAGCTTTGATTGCTTGTCTACTTCAGGTTCTGAGCTGAAATTTACCATTACTCAGGAGTTTGGCATGAGGCCAGTATCTGCCTGAGGCCTCAGAATTGCCCTTATTTAGAACATAAGTGGTGTGTTGGACTTGTACCAGCCATCTGCCCAGTGCTGCAGTTCGCCTCGGAAGAAGAAAGCTTGCCTTGGTGGCAGGGTGGCCATCATCTCTTTTTCCCCAACCCCCCCAAAAAAGTTCTAGGGCACTATTTTTTCAAAGAAGCTGTCACCACAATCAAGCTGACATTTGACACTGCCTTGCAGACATGAAATTATTTTAAAAAACAAAACAAAAACCCCCACCAAACGACCAGGGTGGTAGATTCTTAACGTGCTAACTTTCTAATTCAGTCTACTTGCAAGATGTTTGTAGCATAACGGGATCTTGGAGCTTGAGTGTGCTTGGTATTGAAAGTGNGCTTACAAGATGTTTGTAGCACAACCATTTATAATGGGATCTTGGAGCATGAGTGTGCTTGGTATTGAAAGTGGTACATTAATGTATCAGAACATCTAATTAACTGTGCAAAATAGGGAGTAGTCTGCATGATCATATCCTTGGAAGGTTCTCAATTTGGATTTTAATCTGCCCTGCCTGGAGATCTCCACAGTTGATAGGATTTGGCTCTTTGACTGTCAAGCTGTTATAAAAAGAAATAATCTTGTGTAAACCTTCAAAGAAACTTAATTTGGGTTTTGAGAGAAAAAAGTAATTCTGTCTGTGAAACAATTGTTGGACCTTTGAGTCTGGAGGCAGTGGTTAGATGTAGTAAAACACGAACTTCTCTTTCATGGTAGGGTGCTGTATTAGCATCTGCAAGGTCTGGGAGAAACAACCACTGCCTTGCATAAAAATGTTTCACTTGCTGAAGACACTGAGACACCATATCTGTATTGCATTAATGTCACTTTTGCTGCAGAATCAGAAAGAGGAGAGAAAACTTTAAGTTTGGAGGTGTCAAAGGGAGAAAACTTGGTGAAATTTAATTTTTCATGGAGGCCCTAGAGGTTTCTTGACATTTTTTCTCTTACTGGGGCTTCCAAACACAAGATGACTTATTTTAACTAATGCCTAGGTCAACTGTTGGCTTTCTTTAACTTGTAACCTGTATATCCAAAAGTGGTACAGCAAAGTGTGTGCCAGCATATCATTGCTGTCTTACTCTTTTGGGGAAGCTGAGAAACAGGAAAGGCTTTTTGTTGTTATTATTATTTTTTTCCTGCTGTTCTGAAAAGTATCTTGCACATCTAGAAGGTGAGTTGCCTAAATATACAGAAATTGCAAAGAATAGTGAAGTTTTGGATTAGTTTTTACTGGGCTAAATGGAATCAATTTCTATATGCATAAAATATTTTCTTCCTGATCATTAAAATCCATACATGGAAAGACATAATGGGGGATAGAGTGGGAAAATAAGGACTCAGTATGTATACTAAAAAGTGATTGCTTTTGGTCCATTTTGTGCTTTCAGAGATTCATGGAAATATCATCATTTAACATATGACATAACATTGAATCTTCTTTGGCTGTATGTTAGGTGTATAGTATCCTTTCACCTGGATAGGGATGCACAGCTCCCTTTGGAGACGATGGACATTTCATAAAGGAATCAGAAGGCCTAATAGCTGAAAATCCATGTCTGAAATTCTCCTGTATTAATATTGTGTGTCTTTCAGCATTTTTCTTTTTGCAAGGCTTCAACAGAGGAATGTACTTTGTAGAAGGAAAGCTTGTCTCTTGTGCTTTGTCCCGGGTTGATCCACCAGTGTTGATGGAAGGAATTCCTAATGATTATTTGTCAGGCAATGTTGGCAGCGTTGCCGTAAGTACGGTTTAAGTGCTGCTTTAATTTGCTTCAGAAAAATCAACTGGATATAGCTCAGGCTATTGAAACTGTGCCACGCCAAGTAGTTTTGCTACAGATGAGGTGGTTGGCATGTACAAACCTTTTTCAGCTAGTCTATGACTGAAACTACTCTTGCCTGTGCATTTTCAGGTTAAGTCTGTGATGGTAACACCAACTCTATGATTGCTATTTCAGTTTTCTCCCAATTACTCTTTATAGCTTACACATTTCAATCTTTAATGTCATCAAGAATGTATTTTTTCTTATACTCCATATAATAATTGACAGAGACTGTTCCAGGTGGCATTTGGAAAGGTAGAAAAATATGAACGCAGGCCTGTGCACACTTTAAATGAGAAGGCTTTTTTGAGGCACTTGGATTTTATTGATTCCTCTCTGTTAGAGAAGTTCTTTACAAAAGAAAAATGCAAGGCAATGCCACATTAATGCCAGTGAGTAAACTTCTGGTTCTGCCTTCTTCCGTGAATTGAGCTTAATGGTCACAAAGGTGGTTTTAGGACCTGAAGCCATCTCTAAATAAATGGGAGATTTAGCTGCAAAATGAAGGCAGCATCTGTCATGTGGGTTTGGTTTTTTTTTGTGGTGACTATTCCTGTGTGGTGCTATTTTGTAACAAATTATGTGTAGCAAGGATAGTATTTTTAAAAGGTACTGAACGTTGGCCTAACTCTGCTTTCATTTCCTTAAAGAAACAGGGTCACGCTTAAGTTGAGTCCTTGTGAACTGGCTTTCTAAATTGGGGTTTTGTCATATTTGCATCTCCAGAAGTATTCTTGTACCACAAAGCAAGAAGGCATTAAGATTGCAGATTTTATTTTGTTTCTAAAATACAAATATCTTTCAGCAAACCCTTGAGAAAGTCTTAATAAAACTAAATTGCAGGAGCCCAACAGCTGGTTTATAGTTCAGTCCCTTAAACAACCATAGATTCTCCTGTTTGCATGCAGCAATTTAAATAATGGACTTAGTAGCCAGTCTGTCTGTATATAAAAATCAAGGCTGTTTCTTTTCTTTTTCTGAATAATGTTTGTATGTCACCGAGCTTGCAAAACTGTTCCTGGTTTTTTATGAATTTGTATATATTGTCTGAAGAACTCCAATCTTAATTTCTACACGTAGCAGGTTGTTTGATGAACAAAAATTGAAGATATATTCCTTTGAGACTACCTGGGTACTTTTTTACTGGAGTTGAAGTTAGTGTGTCTCACAGATACACTTTTTCCTGAGAGGATGGAATTGTAGCATTTAGTAGAGACTGAATGACAATAAATGTAACAAATGGTCAGTTCCCCTGCTTTCCACTTGTGTAAAAGAGACTTCTTCCCCTGTGGTGTTAACTTTTGTTTTGTTTTTTCCTTTGAGGACTGTGCCACCCAAATAAGTAACCATCAGCTATTCATGAAGTCTTTCAAAAAGTCCTTTTCATATCTTTTTCCCAGTTTGGCTTTCGAGGACAAGTTCCCGAGAAACACTTGCTCTCTATACGCCTGCCAAAAAAAAGGGACTTTCTATTTTTAAGTGCTTGCTTTATGTCAGTAATGGAAAAAGCACAGGACCCTTTGCTTGCAAAAGCATGAAACAGTATTCATGAGGAAAGGGGCTTTAGCTCTTGGAAAGTGACACAAACTTTCATTGCATAAGAGGTCTCAGTGAGAAACTTCCTTTGTGGCATGATTACAGAGATAAGTATATGGGCCAAATTTGCTTGTAGCATAATTCTACTGAACTAAATTTTGCTGAGTCTTTCACAGTAGTGTTCTACCTCTAAACTAGTATCTGGAAAAAAGAGAGCAATTAGGCATTGATTTGTCTTTCTACTCCTAGCCATTTTCTTTGAAGAATGGTGAGTGGTTAAATGGGTACAGTTCATATATTTTCTATAAGTGTTTACATTTCTGGATTTATTGTTTCTTAAATATTTTGTTTGTACCTCTGAGTTTCGAATTTTAAATAAATTATTTGTACATTTATGGAAAATGTTAATTTGTCCTCGAGGTTGGGTCATGGCTGATAGTTATCTTATGACTGGGGGGCTCTTTTGGAGATGCAGAGTTTAGCAATGCAGATCAGTGATGACAAGCATTAGTGTTCACAAGCTGCTAGAGCTGAGGCATCACTGCTTCAGTGATGAAGACACCAAGAGTGCAGTGGGGTATTTGAAACTGATAGACCCGCCGAGTAGTGGATGCCACTGAAATTGGTGCTTGTGATTTGCAGTCCTTGCATTTCTGTCACTAGCCCTCTCACTTTCCTAACTGCAGAGCTGTTGTGTTGAAATTAAAAGATGTGGTGGTATTCTAGAAAGCTGTACAGAGCTTTCTAGAAAGAGAACTAAGGCTAGAGGCTTATCAAAAGCAAGAAAATTGCAAGTCATGTTGTTCCCTCTCCTCCTATTTTAGTTTGGGCAGGTACCTGCTGTGTGCTTAAATAAATGAGGACTAATTAAACATTTCAGACTTTAACAGGCAAACAGTCCAGGAGCTCAGATGTAGATGAAAGTCATGTTTTCCTGCAAGACAGTCATACCAGGTAAAACAAAAACCAGCTAAGAAACAAACAAACAAATGAGAAACCCACAGAAACCCCAAAACAAGCAAACCACACCTCCAAAAGTAACTGGTTTGCTCAATTCTCCTTTCACACACGGAGGTTCATGAACTTTTTAAACTCTCTACTATGCATTTCCACTTGATGACACCAAAGAAATTAGCTGAGGTTTATAAGTGAGATTCTTCTTGCTCTTCTATGAAGATATCTTTAAGACAGAAATAGCCATACCTAAAGTGACTTCAAGTTGTAAAAGAGAAGAGCAGTTCTGTTTTCTCTTGAAGTAAAGACCCTAAATCTGTACTATTAAGTTTAAATACTTTTGTGTTGTAAGGATAGTAACTGTAACACTTCCAGAGGTCAGGTTAAAGGTCTTGCTTGTCCCTACTTTTTATTCATATTTGTAATAAGATTGAACATTAAAATATTTGGCTAGAGTTGGAAGATAAAGGGATAAATATATCTAGTGGAGGGACCCAATTTTGTTAAAATAGAAAGAGTTCTATTTTTAAGGGCTAAAATTTTTACCCATGTGAGGAGCTGAGTCTTTTGTGTAGGATGGTGTGGCTCAAAAAACTCCTGTTAATTCCATATAACATTATGTCCAGGTGGTAGGTGAGATGTTTTCTCCCTTCACTCAGGTATTACAGTGTGAAAACTGATTTTTCTCTACTCTATTGATACGTTTACGAAAACACAACCCACTCTGTCCAAGTATAGCTTGCATCAGTAAAGCATTGATTTCAAGCCATGGGTTCTGTGTTTCTGGAGGATCTGTGACGAGGTAATGCATGAATTGGGGGTATAGGTAGGAGCAAGTAGTACTTTGGCCTATAGGGGACAGCACGAAAGATCTGGACAGATTTCAGTACATGAGCTTCCTCAACTTGACCTGTTTGACTGGTGGAGCTCATTCTCTGTATATGGCTTGGCATGGGTTTTGTGTATATGTCAATATTTTCAGACAAGTCCCTTGCACCACTCCATCATCACTTGCGGGTGTGGAAAGGTGGTGTGACTGCCACAAGTCTTGAAAGTAATCCAGCATGGTCCTTGGTCTAGGAGCACCAAGACCAACGGAGTTAACGTGGCACCCTGGGCAGCTGGGCCTCTTGAGCCAGTGGGGACTTATTGAGGATTGCTGGGACCTTTCCAGGTACAGACCAAGTCAGTTCTGATAGAATCCGTGAAGGTGAGTTCTCTGGGATTGCTCAAGTCTATTGGCTTTTTCCATGCCAAGATCCTGTTTGCCTGCAGTTACAGTTTAATGCCACCCGGTGACATAAGCCCCACCCAGCCACTCAGCTTCCTTCCCCCTACACCCATAATGGGACAGGGAGAGAATCAAACTGCAAAGTTTGACTGAGTTGAGATAAAGACACTTTAACAGGCAATGTGAAAGCCACGTGTGCAAGCAACACAAGGAATTCATTAATGGCTTCCCCTCGGCAGGTACATTCAGCCATCTCCAAGAGAGCCGGGCTCAGCTCCATGAGGCCTAACGGTGACTTGGGATGTTACCTCTGCTTTGTCCAGCTGAGCACGATGTCCCAGGGTGTGGAATATCCCTTTGGTGAGTTGGGGTCAGTTGCCCTGGCTGTGTCCCCTCCCAACTTCTTGTGCACTCCCAACCTACCTGCTGGGGGGTGGTACGAGGCTTTGATTGTGCAAGTGCTGCTCAGCAGTAACTAAAACACCCTTGAATTACCAGTGCTGTTTTCAGCACAAATACAGCCCCCTACCAGCTGCTATGAAGAAAATTAATTCTCCCAGCCCAAACTGGCACAGCTAATAGGTGGAAGACACCATTGACCAAGGGAAGAAATAGCAGAAAATTGTGTACAGGATACACAGATCCATAAAGGGGTAGGGGCTGGAAAGNGAGTTCTCTGGGATTGCTCAAGTCTATTGGCTTTTTCCATGCCAAGATCCTGTTTGCCTGCAGTTACAGTTTAATGCCACCCGGCGCCATAAGCCCCACCCAGCCACTCAGCTTCCTTCCCCCTACACCCATAATGGGACAGGGGAGAGAATCAAACTGCAAAGTTTGACTGAGTTGAGATAAAGACACTTTAACAGGCAATGTGAAAGCCACGTGTGCAAGCAAAACAAGGAATTCATTTATGGCTTCCCCTCGGCAGGTACATTCAGCCATCTCCAAGA
>VWZY01003288.1:13069-49115 GCA_013399075.1 Chloroceryle aenea
CTGGAGGGACTGGTTAGCCCCGCTCCTTGGGGAGCAAGGCTGAATTGGGGAAGAAACAGTGGCAAATGTGGATTTCCCTCTCTGCAGCAGTGCAAGTGTCTAGCCTAGAAACCTTGTGCCTCGGGGGAGCGGTGTTGGCATCGCCGGAGTCAAGGGGCTCGCCTGTCTTAGCGGTTTGCGTGACAGCTCTTTGAGGCAGTGCCACTAATGCGTGATTTTCGTAACGCTGCGGGCTTGGGGAAATGCTGGGGTAGAGCACTGACACTATTTCATGTCTCGGGGGAAAGCAAACAAACCAAACAACCAAACAAAAAACACCTCCACCCTTAAAAACAAAACAAAATGCAGTCAACAAAAAACAGTCCTGTAATTGAGCAGAAGTGAACTTGGGGACTTGAAGACATAAAAATGTTACTGAGCTGGTTTTTGGGTTTGACTTTGGGCAAGATGGGGCACATATCACAGAGCTTATAGGTGAGATGAGTAATGAAATGCTTGCCCTAAGTGGCGGAAGAGTGAAAGGTATAGGACTGAAGTTGAAAAAAAAACCCCAACTTTAAAATCTCTGGACTATTGTAGAAATAAAATTAACTTTATGGGTAAGGAGTCTTAACTGCCGTGTTGTTCTGAGTTGCTACAAGCAAACCACCAGTCTAGGAGATCTTATTACAAATATAGTTGTGTGTCTATATATACACATCTGGGTCTTGTTTTTTCTGTATTCTTTCCAAGGTTATTTTTGGCTTTTTCTGTGGATGACTTGAGAGAATGGCCCAAGAATACAGTAAGAATCTAAGGGGGTTTTGGTGTACTGATGTGCTTCCATCATCTAAAAAATGAACTATATCAATTATTCTGGGATGATGAAACTGGGAGTGTGCTAAGGCCTCTGGTATAAAGACAGCTCTAAACCTGTACGTCTGAAGGTTTTAGAACATGCAATGTTTATGGAAAATTTTGAAAACAGAACACACTTCTGAACAAAAATACATGGGAGTAGCCTCTGTGGACTTGGTTAGGTGTATGAAATTACATTCTGTTAAGTTTTAGCATCCCGTGCTTTTCAATGATTTTAAGAGCAACAAAATTGGAAATACTTTTTTTTTCTAATGTGGTTTTTTTCTGTTCCTCAAATTATCACATATGGTCTTAAATTAGAATTTAAATGTATTCAGAATCAGTTACCATTTCAAACCTGAGTTGATGTTTTATACAAAATTAATACTTAATAGTAGGGCAGAACTGCTCCAGCAAATGTGCTTTTTTTGTTGCATTTTTTTGGGGGGTTTTGATACTTTAATGTATGTCTTGCTCTTTCAATGCTTGTTCATCAATCAGAAACACAATCTGTAATTCTCAGCAAAGCATTTGAAGTTATAATCCCCATAATCCCTGTAAAGCAGTTTCATATGTGAGCTATTTTGAGACTGTCCTGGTTATACCCATAATATATTTCATTTTTCTAGTCTATATTCATTTAATAAATTATTTAAATAGCTAATTTTGATATTTAATGTATCAGTTTAAACTTTCTCAGCACTCTTCATATAGTCTTAAATGGTATAACTTCTCAGTTAAACTTTGTATAACTTCCTATAAATAGTGTATCTAATCATTTGATTCTGTTGTTGCACTTGATTTTATGAGTAATGCTGCTTTGAGAATATTAGGTTTGAAGAGACCAGTGTCTTTTGACTGTCTCTCCTTGCCATCTGCTGTCTGTTTCCAAGTTTAGAGCTTCTCCTTCTGTGGGAATGGTACCCTTTTTGCTTGCAAAAATGACTGCCTCAAAAATATCCCCCTTTGTGAAAAAGAAGGATGACATGAGAGTCCTACTGAACAAGGATTGATCTGTGAGAACTGATTATCAATGATTAAGTCTGTGATTTTATAACAGATCAGTTATTAACCAACCATAGAGGAATAATATATTTAATGAAAGATAAATTTTATCAAAAACATGACCATTACTATATTTTATTTAAAAAAATAAAAAGCACAAACAACAAAACCAAAGCTCAACACCTTGCATCTTTCCCAGAAGTTTGGTTTCTTTTCCCACTAGAGCTGCATAATAGTACAGGATGGAAAAGGAATGATTAAAAAAAAAATCAAAGCAAAGAGGATGTAGTCTAATGTTATAGAACATCTGTACATTCTAGAACATTACACATCTGTAATTGGGTAAATAGGGAGAGGTCTAAACACAAGAGCTTCTGCTGGAAGTCTTGAGCTTGGGATGGCTGGCTGGAGATCGTGTGGCCTAATGGATAAATGGGGTGGTTGGTTTTTTTGCTTTATGGTTGTAAGAAATCTTACACTGTTCTGTTTGTGTGGTATCAGATAGAGGTGAGACTGACTTTATGATAAGGTCTTGCCTTGATAGGCCCAAGAGAATTAAGTAACAGACAGTACCATTCAGATATGCCCCCCAAACCTGTCTGGAGTTAACCGTGCTGTTCTATCACTTGTTGCTATGTCAAGTTCTGCCTTATTTATGCTTTCAGTGTTAAACTCGACTTTACTTCTAATAATATTTGGGGGACTTAATATAATTTTTGTAAATGGATTTGCAGGAATGAAGTGGAAGTCAACTGAATTCTCTTAGGCACCACTGAGACGAGATGACATTCATGTGTGGTGTGACTGGAAGTCATGGCAGCGTCTAACATGGGTGGGAGAGACACAAATGGACAATGTGGTGTGACCTGTTCAGACTGCAGATCTTCTGCCTGCTTATGGCAGTACTGGCTATTGTGGTGCTGGTCCATAATTTTTTTCAACTAGAGGTAAGTGGAGCCTCTTTCTTCTCCAAGAGGGCTTGAGCAACATTATTCCTCTTGTTGTTGTAATTAGAATTATGACATTTAGCTACAACTTAGAATAACAGAAAATTCAGACTGGAAGGGATGTCTGGAGGTAGTTAATCCAATGCCCTTCTCAAAGGGCTAAATTCAAAGATAGCTTGGATTGCACAAGGTATTACGGAGTTTTATAAGTCTTCAGGGACAGCTGGGTTTCCCAACCTGCCTGTTGCAGTGCTGTACCCCCCCTCAAATGGAAATATGTTTTACTTACATGTGTGTGCTTCTGACTCCCCTTTAGGTTGTGAAAGACTGACATGTAGATCCCCTCTCGGTCTTTTCCAGACTTTAAAAAAGTAATGAAAAATGAAAATATGGTTTCCTTAGTGTCTCCTTTGTGTCAGGTACTCTAGTTCCATAATCATCTCAGGGATTCTTAGCTGGTCTCTTCAGTTTGACACTGGTATGAGGTGTCCAAACCCGAGATGCAGTGTATGGCTCTATCAGTGGGTTATGCTCTTACTAAATGATCACCACAATGCTATGCTGTTGACACACACTCTGTTTGCTATCAGAATCCCTAGGTCTTTTCCTGCAGAGCTATTAGCTAGGGAGTTATCTCCAGCCTGTACTGGTGCAACATTTCTTTGCCTCTTCTCTCTGCCGTGTCTGACTTGCATATTTCTTCATTTTCCTTGCCACTTCAGTGCAGAAGAACTTTCAGACTGCATTAGTCAGTAAGCCCAGACTAAAGCCAGGACAGATAAAATGATTGAGGATCTATTCCAGGGAGCCTTGGAGGCTGACCCTGCACATTGGCTGCCTGCCTGGCCAGTCTATCCAGTGCAGCATTTGGTAGGTGAGCATAATAATGCTTAGCCTAATACCTTGTTACTTTATAGCTGTCTTTTATGCTTGTTAGCCAATCAAGAATAAATTTATACTTTTGAGTTGTGTGTATCCTGCTTGCAGAGTTCTTTTTTTCTGACTAGTGATGCCCAAATGAACTGAAAAAGATAGAGCTGAGTAAGAAGAGGTTCAGATAAGGGCAAGGAGGATGTTTATGAAGTCTAACATCACAAGTGACACAGGATGAATAATTAAAGAATCATTGTTAGTTATCTGTTCCAGTACTAGTGGAGACATTAAATAAATTTTGCAAACGCTGGATTCAGAAGAAGCAGGGTGGCTTTTGAGGATTGCAGCAAAGATGCAGAAGTCCTTGCAGTAAGACTGTGTAGCTGCTAAAGCAAACATTCCAAAAGTGAGGATGAATTCATAGAAGAACAATCCATTAGAGTATACTAAATTTTAAAGATGCCTTAAATAATAATTTAAGGAGTCTCCAAGCCATAAAGTGCTAGAAACTTATCAAATCTTCAGGAGAAAGTATCATGACATATTTTGCCTCTATTCTCACATACCTGCTGTTGGGTGCAGGGGGAGAATGGACTTTGGCAACTCCCCAGGAGTTATAAAGCCAAGACCTTGCTGATCAGTGCCTGGGTTGGTCACACAAAGGCACCCCAGCAGCAGTGCTGACTGGTACGGGCGCTGGCCCACGCGCTGTTCAGGTGTCTAAATCTGCCACGTGGTTGGCTGTCATCTGACTTGCCCAGTACCCCCCATGTCCTGCCTTCCTCTGCTTTGTTCTGCTTTATCTTCTGGCTTCCTTGCCTTTTATCCACCATCTTATTCCTTTGCATTCATCCCGTGGTTCAAGGATGGTTCCTGTTAACAGTGTCTGTTTGCTTCCAGCCCAGATCCTCCAGTTGGAAACTACTGGAAATCAAAAAACTGTATTTGATGGATCTTTGGTTTGAGTTAAGGTGATAATTCTTGTGTAACATGGAAGGTAGCTTTTCTTCTGTTGTCTCTTTCTGTGTTGGCTTTTGTTTGTTTGTTTGGCCTGTGATGTAGCATGAAGATCAGTGTAGATATTTTGAATCTTAGATTTATTTTTTTTACATTAAAACCACAAGAGAAAAGGGCTCTGTCAGCTCAGAGTGAAATGAAAAATGCAGTATGTGTGCTCATGCTGAGCTTATTCTTGCCACTATTCATGATAAGTATCCGTGTGGCTTTGTTGACCTTTGGGTATCTGATACTCCAGTTCCAAACTCAGTTAAGTATCGTGTTGCCAGAGATCTTTACGCTGCAACATGCAACTCTAACCCCTTTTGTTTTGACTTTTCTGAATGAACCTGCTCTGGTATGTGCTTGTCTTTGGCACAGCTTTCCAGGCAGTCTAGTATAGGTATCTATGCTGATTCTTTTCAGTCAGAGATCAAAGGCAGAGAAAGTCTTAGAAAGCTGTCTCAGGGTATCTGTAACCAAATCCGTTCAGGCTCTGGAAGGTCACTGGCTTACTGTTGGTTACTGCTGAAAACATGTTTGTAAATGCACTAGACATGCTGCTCATCCCCAGATTATGTAATCTATCCGACTAAAGCTGAAGTGCTGAGGCAGTTACCAGCTAGCCTCTCTGCTTTTTCTCTTTATGGTTTTATACTTTTTCATGTTGGAATCTTTCCTCTTGGATTCTTAAGCTGCTAATGATACCCTGTCAACAGTCCTACCCATGTCAGAATTTCCCTTTTCTCATCCCGTGTTTAAACAAACAAACAAAACCAAACCACAACTAAAGAAAAATAATAATTAAAAAAACCTCAAGCTGTCCCCAAACCCTATGATAGCCTGCTTATTGTTTAATTTGCTTTTTAGAATGCAGTAACTCCTCCCTTGAGGTCCACAGCTGACCACTGCAGAAATGTATTTTTATTTTAATACAAAAAAGCCACACAGATTAAACGTTCACCAGTTTTTCCAAAGCATAAGGTTGTTACTGAGGAGCAACATCATTGTACTAGCATACAGGAGATTTTTTGTGTTGGTATCAATTGCCTTTGGAGTGACAGGACCAAGAAAAGAAATTTTTTTAAGGAAAAGGGGAAGTTTCCTACAGGGGTGAAGGAATGGTTTGTGGAATCCAACAGCTGAACTGAACATGAGCACTATGTAATAAAGTTTCTTTTTAATTCTTGCTGCTAAATTGCAGGTACTTACAAAAGATAACTGCTCTGTCTTCCTTGGATTATTGCTGGGACATTTATCCGTCAGGTGATGGCTTTTTAGCATTGGCTTTGACATTCAGAGCAACTTAGCAACCACTCTGCTGGAGACAGTAAAGGCAGCAAACTAATCTTGTGCCTTAGACAATAAATAGGCATGAAGTACCTGGAGTGTAAAAGTACTGAAAATAAGATGACTTATCTTTCAGTAACTGGTTTTGTTCAGTTTCAAATATTGTCTGCTGCATAAATTAAGACTCTATTGGCCTAACTGGATTTTTTCCACCCCCTGCCCGCCACCAGGGAAGCTCCTGTGATGCTTCCTTGTCTGGTGTTCCTGACATATGCAGGTTTACAGCAATTGTTCCGAATGTACAGGACCAAATTAAGAGTTACAGCTGGTGGAAGATATTGGGCTTTGAGATGGAGTTCCAAGTTTTCAGTAACAATTGAAATGTTCAACGTTTCTTATCAGCCACCAACATCATTGTGGTACCTTGTAGCCCTTCTAGAATATCTTCAAGAGCAAGATTGCCTGGCTACAGCTCTATCTTATATCAATTTTTTTGCTCAGTTGGCAGTGAGAATTCAGCTCAGCTACTTGGCTTTTAGCAATGTTCGTTATTTCTCCTGAAAATACAGCTTCCTTTTTGTGACAGCTCTAATACACCAGGAACAGCTTGGGATTTGTTTGTGATTAATTGACATATAATCCATCCTGTCCTGCCAGTTCCTTGGCAGGCATCCATTAAGTTACTTTTCAGTCACATTTGGGTTCCTTTTAATTTCAGAATGCAGCAAATAAAAAATAATAATTAAAAGAAAAATCCTCTGACCAAAACCCAACAGCTCCCCCCAGAAAAAAAAAACCCCAAACAATCAAAAAAGCCTGAAACCCAACAAATGAACAAAACTCCATGGGAGTTGCACTCAGAATCAAGACACCTTGAATGGAGTATATACTGAAATAAGCAGAGCAGAGCAAGTGTTATCCAGTGTGGAGACTGTATTAAAAACTAAAAGAATCTGTATCAGAAAGGAAGAGGAGACTTGAGAAATGTTGGGAAACTGTTATCTGTGCTATTTAAAGAAACTATGTTTTGTTTTGGCCACCAGCTAGAGTAGAGAGCCCACAGATCTGCACAGGCTCAGTATAAATTCTTAACATCCAGGAGCCGGAGTGGTTTGGAAATGCCAGTGGGAGAAGGGTTAGGAAATGGAGTGGGAACAGACTAAGCCATTGATCTGCCTCAGGGCACGCTGTGTGTAGCTGCAGGGCTGGGAGAGCTTCAGCACTTGTTCTGAGGTGAGCCTGGGAAGCATTTAAGAAAGGAAGATGGCTTGGAAAGCTTTTCTATTCCAGTGGAGGATCCTTGGTATATGAATTGACTCCGAAGCTTTCCCTGTCATAAGTGGGAAAGGGAATCTGTAGTACTTTCTCCTGTGAATAGCATACATGGTGTAGTTTGCTGTCACATGTAAGCTTATAATTCTGCAATAACACATGGTCCTTTCTGGGCCTGGGAGAGGGCTGTAGAGGTGAACAAGGATGTTAGAGAAGGATGGTCCTTTAGGGTGTTAAAGCAGCTCTGGTTTTAATTTCATAGAGATTCCACCCCATGCCCTGACCCCTTGAAGACTGACTGAGGAAATATTGTATGATTTATTCTGCTTAATGGGTCTAACCTGGTGGTACTGGAGTTGAAGTGACAGCATTTGTCCAGTACCTCAGCTGTGTACGAGTGAAGAGCTTTGGCCTTGTGCTCTGCTAAAAAGGCCATGTAGGTGGACTGCTCTGGAGCCCCCAGACTGTGTTCTCTGCTCTGTTTTCTGGTTGTGAGAGTTTGTTGTCTTGTTCTCTGCACCCTTTTCCACTGGTACATACAGGTATGCCCTCGGAAAGACTTCAAGCCACGAATGGCATCTTCTACATCTCTGACAGAAGAGACTGGGTTGAAGAAATCTATAGAAGGTTAAAAATAGCGATAGGTCTGTTTTTAGGACCCTCTTAGCTATCTCTCATCTTTACTGGAAAGGTCTTTTTTTATTTCCATACCCGTCCACTGCCCTAAAGTGTCAACCATTGAAGGACCTCACATGGAACACAAGCATCAAGCACACCTATTCTCCATCTCCACCCCTCCTTAGGAAAATGCTTGCATAGATATTTTTTTGTCCTGACTGACACACAGCTACCAGCATGTTGGATGCATCAAAATATATAGCTAAGTTTTTTAAGTATTTTCATGCAGTATTTTAGGTATTATATCTACGCATGAGCAAGTGGAAGGAAGAAGTTGTGAAGGTATCCAAAAATAGAAATTTGGCTTAATTAAAGAATGCATGTGGGCAAGATGTAAAGCAGAGCTTGGCCTGATATTTATCACTTGAATAAAATTACTGTGCAGTGATACATTTGCAGGTTTGCCTGCTGTGATGGAAAATAGAAATAATTATGAATTACCATAGAACCTTCAGGGGAAAAAAATTTAAATCCTGGGTGGAAATGTGAAACAGAAGCTTTTCTATTGTGTTAATAAGATTTTCTGCATCTGTGGATACCTGTCAGTTTACATTTTATAGTTAAAATGCAACAATTTACAGTTTGAAGTTTTATGCTTACCATGGATATCAAACAGAAGATTCTGTGTATCTATCCTACATCCTGATGTGCTCATTATCCTCCTAAGCTGATCAAAACCTACTTCTTATGTAACAGCTTTCAAAACCCTGTGTGTTTCTACTGCTTGTTAGGTCTACCTTTCTTCTCAAAAAGTATATTGGATCTTGTGTTGTTTAAATGACTGCAACATACAGGCAAATTCAAATAAAATATAGCAGGGGTGGAAACTGTCCATGTTCTCTGGGTGATACTTCCATGGACTAAGAAAGGTTTATAACAGTTAAAAAGGTTTGGATGTAAGTGCTGGGAAGTGTAATACATTACTGAGCAGTTAATTATGGAGGAAGTAAATGGAAAACACTAGGATATTGGTAAGTAGAATCACATTTTAAAACAATTCATATAGTGTAGTTATCATTTTTTAGCAATCTTTCAAATCTAAACTAGTGTATTCTCTCTGTCATGTGAACAGTACACTGTATAATTCTAATCTTTGCTTGCAAAACCATTTTGCTTCTCTATGAAATATGAGTACGGATACGTTATCTAGGTATATAGATACACACCTGGTAAGTGAGTACTCTACCTGTTCATTTTGTGCAGATTTGAGGTGTGTGTTTGGATTTGCTGCCTAGAAATCTCCTATGTAGCTCTGCAGTCCTAGACACTGCTAGTTTCAAAGTTTCCTTAATGCAAACTTGCAAATTCGTGTGATGTCATGGAGATTTATTTGCATAAAAATACCACTTTGGACACTCATCTGAAGCTACAGCAGAAGCCCCTTCTCTTAGTCTAGTGCTGTATTTATTTTCTTTTTTTAACCTCTGGTGTGGATTAGGGGATGCTTTGCTTGTTTTTCATTTGAGTCTAGAAGAAGCTGTATAGAGGTTTTAAAATCTGAAGTTTGGGTGTTTGGTTTTTTTTTTCTGTTCAGTTCTAGTTTGTCCAAGGCTATTTTACTTTCCCCCCCATTCAGGAATTCACTGCATTCAAAGTATTCCTTTCTTCCATTCCTTGCAATATGCCCATTACAGGGAAACCCCATGCCTGAGACAGCTCCACGAGAAGTAACGTGAGTGTCAGCAGACAAATGACCACAGCTGTCACATGCAGCAGACTTCTCTAGAAGGCACCTCCGGGGGGTGATAACACCTTGCCCACCTGTTTCTTTAGAAGTCAAAGGAGCAGATTTGTGCCTCCTAGTAAAGTAGCTTCATTTGGTCAGCTTCAGAGTTTTGTAAAGCGCAGCCTGGTTTTTGTGACCGTTTCCTTACCAGGCGGCTGTTGTTCCTGGTGTTTCCTTGAATAGCACAGTCTCAGGTAATCTTTTTCCTCCCCAGCACCTGGATAGTGATGCAGTTTCAGCATCGAGTTGGATAACAGAAAACAATGTCCAGCATTCTCTATCACAGATGACCAAAACTACCAGGAAGCCTTACTGTGGTTATAAGCAGCAGACTCTGTCCAGAAGAGAACAAGCAGAACAAGAAGCATTGCTTGCTGCAATCCAGTGGCCAAATCCCCTCGGTGACATCACCTTTGTGCAAAGCACCGACCCCACACGCAGTGACTTTGTGATTGTGAAGCCCAGTGGGTTCTTCAGGGTGGGTGATGAGTTAGAGGTACTTGTTCGTATGAGGGATTTCCAAGGAAAACCCAAGCAATATGGTGGTGACTACCTACAGACACGAATTCACTCTCCTCTGCTGAAAGCTGGAGCCACGGGAAGGGTTGTAGATTTCCATAATGGCCTTTACAAAGTCTTCTTTACCTTGCTTTGGCCTGGAGAGGTCAAAGTTTCTGTGTCCCTTGTCCATCCGAGTGAAGCAATCCAAGTTCTCCTGCGTTTACGAGAAGAAAGGCCAGACAGAGTCTACTTCAAAAGCTCTTTCAAGTCTGGGAGGTATTCAGAAACCACTGAGTGCAATGTTTGCTTGTCTGGAGATCTCCCTGTCTGTAACTTCACAGATCTGCACACGGGTGAACCGTGGTTCTGTTACAAGCCTCGAAAACTGTCTTGTGCCAGCCGGATCAGCCATGCCAAGGGTGGATATCAAAAAGGGCTTCTGACACAAGAGGAAAGCCTCTTTTTCCAAAGGTAGGTATGTTGGTGAATTGATACATACTCACTCAAGTTATGTGGTTTGTCTTTTTGTTTTGCTTTGTGGTTTGGGGTGGTTTTTTTAAAGAGCAGTTTTAGGTTATTGGTGAAATATGACAGAGTGCCTTAAGAGGAGGTGTGAATCTGCAGGAGCAGGTGTTTGATGTGAGTTGCTGTATATTCTCTTCCATTCAGCTGTGTAATCTTAAAAAAACCAGACAACATGTTGGGAGTGTAGGTCTCTTTGTATGTGTTTAATTCAACCCTGGTGCACCTGCCACATTTCACAAGAGGATGCTGCCTCTTTCTGTCCTATTGAACTCTCTTTATCTCAACCCACAGATTTTTACTATCCCCCCCAAGTTCTCATCCCACTATTGGGGGGAGTGGCTGTGTGGTGTTTGGTGTTTAACTGTCTGCTGAGTTAAACCACAACACTAAAAAAGGTCCAGGGTTTAGGCTTAATTTTACACAAAATACCAATTGCTTTTCTCCTCAGCAAGTTGTCTTGTGTGTAGTGCAGAGCTTTCCTTGTTGCTCAGTATGACTTAAAAATCTTAGGAATAACTTTAATTCAGTCATGAAGGAAATACCTGGAACAAACTTCTGAGCAATACCTGTGCAAGTGGAAATGATCAGTGTGAATTATATAAAGTATCCAACTACACAAGTTTTAGAGTCATCTTTTTCTAATGCATTCAGTGTTTAAAAAAACCCAAACAAACCAACAACCAACCAAAAAAACCCCAACAAACACCTCTTAGTGCATGGGTAAGTGTAATAGAACTGCATCTTTATATAACCTGAGGTGAAATTAGATAACAGCTGCTGTGTAATGTCACAGTTGTATTTGTAAACTCCAGCCTTGCTCTCCAAAAAAGGTGTTGGAGTATTTCAGCTGGAGGCTTAAATTTGGAAAGATTTTAGAGAAGTGTCTCCAACTAGTTTAATTAGGAAGTTGTCTGTGTGTGTTTGTAACTGGAGATGAGAAATCCAACTTAAGTAACAGCAGAACTGTTTTTTGACTATTTCTTACCAAGTTTGTAAGTGGCTCTTTTGATTTGCTGTGCTTCAGGCCATTCTCCTGTCCAATACAGCTGATTATTGATTGGTGATATTTCTAAATGGGAGTGGGAATATTTTTTTTTGCTTGTCTTGTTTTGTTTTCTCTTTGTTTTGCTCAGCTCTGAGATCCTTGACTGAAGTGGCTTAGAGAAATTCCATATAATTTATTCCTTCAAAAAGCACTAGACAGGGCTACTCTTCTAAACAGCACCAAGAGACAGAGCAAGAGCATAGTATTAATTCTCTGTGTCACAGCTAAACTTGTGATGTGTCCAACACAAAATGTTCAGAATTCACTGATGTCCACAGACAAGTACTTCTGAGGTCCCTCCGTGTTCAGGAGGATGAGCTTTGTTTCTGTATTCAGCCAATTGCTGTCCTGCTGGAAGACCTTACTACTGGAGGTCCCCAAAGTTGTTTGAGCGTTGGCTGGTGCTATTGTCTCCCCCAGGGACAGCACCCAGCACTGCTAGCCTAGTCTGGAGCTGGAACTGCAGTGGGTGGTGGTGCTGGATTGACACAAGCTCCTCCATCTGCAGCAGAGCAGGGGCTGAAAGCTCAACGGGCTTATTTCCTTTTAAATTTTACAGTAAATCTGACCATTTTTTTGTTTTGTTCAAGTGAGGTAAATATCAAAAGGCCAATACTCTCCAGTGGACCTGATTCAGTAATTGTCAAGCCCAAGGCATTTACAGGTAAAGTGAACTTTATTTGATTCTTCTTTGTAACTCATTAATTTTTATAAAAAGAACAACAGGCATGAGGTAATAATTGATTTGTTTGTTTTAGTAGCATGGAATAGAAATTAACTTTTCGTATTGAGTGGATGAAGGGGTTTGGGTGTTAACTGTAATGTAAGTTCAGTATTAATAATTTAAAAAATTACATACATAAATAGGATTTTTAGGAAAAAAAAATTAAAAGTTTGTTCTTTTGAGAAAAGTATCTCTCTTCTTTAGCATTTACTCACAGATGTGAAATGTCTTGCAGTAACTGCTCGCCAAACTCAAGTTAATCTAGCAAAACAAGCTCTGTGATGTTTTTGGATTTCTTTAAGAATTTTATCAAACTGATTCTGACAATTTGTTTAGGTATTACTATCACTGGTGTTGCCCCAGGGTGTCAGAACCTACAGCTGTGTAACAGAACCTAACTGCTGCCTGCCCTGTCTAAGCACAGAGCAGAGAGACAGTCTGTTCTGAGTTAACCTTGGAGGTTTTATCTCATTCATACCCATGTGCGTGCTTTTTATGCTTCTAAAAAGCCTGCAGAAAATGTGATGCACAGAGGATTATGTCTTGATATCAATTAATTCTTCTTTTTTTTGTAATTAAATTCAGGTAAGCTCTTCAGATGTATGTTTGGGGGGTTTTTTATAGGGTGGTGTAAGACTTTATAGGTCGAGTTCTTGACCTGAGCATTCAAGTCCTCAGAGAAATTGCCTACAGTGTTTCTTGCTTCGAGTTTAGTTGCTGCTATTAGGCCAATGTCAGAAAGGGTTAATAGGAGTAGCACAGTGTTCCTCAGGGAAACTCCTCCTAAGAAGAATGAGCTCTGAACAAACCAACTTAGTATGTTGCTATAATGATTGCTGACCAGTGGATTTGTCACCATTGATAGCACACTCAAATTCATTGATTTGCTGCTATTTTTGCACATACCTTTCTGTTTGGGGGGAAATGTAGGTCGAGTTGATTTTTAAAACTTTGTTTTTCTGAAATACAAGCTTTTATTTCTGTTCTTGCTCTGTAACTATTCAGATTGGAGCTTTTACTCTCTTCTGTAAGATCCCAAAGTAATGGCATTCCAAGTTCTGGAGCAAAACGGGTATGATACTATACAGAGGTTTGAAATGCTGGTGTTAGGTTTAGTGTGAGGCACCCAAAAGTTGTTCTACTACCATTTTTGTATGTGTAGTTGAAGAATAAACTTGGAAGGTAAAAACAAAAGGGAAATGCCTTTACGTCAGAGCTTATGAAACAAAGAAACTGAAGCGAATTCACGTTATGAATTAGTCTTTGATTACCTGACAGTATGAAGGGCTTTCTTTTCCTTGTCTTTGTAGGTTTTCCCTTTTGTACATATTGGATAAGTCAACATTACTGTTCAGTTTTGTTTGGGTTTTGGGTGGTTTTGTTGGTTTTGTTCTTCCTCTTCATTGTCCTTGTTGACTGATTTAAAGAACAATCCAAAGATTAACATTTTCAAATGGCTTATTCTTTAGTACCTGTGACTGTAGTCTTTGTGTTTTACAAACATAATAGTAGGTGTCCCTGTGAGTTCTGAGGAGGCTTAACATCTACTAGTACAAGACAGAGAACAAGACCAAAAATGCTTATTAGCAGTGGGCATTTAAAGATGCTTCTGGTCTGATATTTAATTTTTTGAGTGTTTAGAGTTTGGCTACACCTGTGTTGTTGTGAAGCATCTATCAGAGGATGCTTCTTGCCCCTGGAGTTCTGCTGCTTGTACTCTTACATAGCTGTAATAGTCTCTGGCATGATTTTGGCCACACCAATGTGTGCTTTCCCAAACAGCTGCAAGTTATGACAAGCCAGGAGCTGTTCTTAACAGGCAGTCTCTGCACCAAGGTGGGCAAAAGTGTTTAAAGAGCTGGTGTTTGTGCCAGGGAACAGCTCTGTGCTTGTTCAGGTTAGGCATTTGAATACACACATTGGAAAAGAGGAACCTGTAATGACATCATGGAAGTTTGATGTCATTAGTTGAAGTTATCGCCCTGGATACTGAGGGTTACATGGCAATGTGTGACTGATACAGCCACGAGATTGCAGCTTCTCCTGCTATCATCTCTGGCCCTTGCTTGCAATATACTGCCCAGCTCCTACAAGTTAAATTGGCATCCTACTGAAGCAGAGCTTCCCTGGTATAGTCTGATTTCTCCTCAGGACCCCACCTGTCCCGGGGGGTAAAAGAGAAAGGAGCTAGGTAGCAGGGAGAAAGTAGGAAATCCATGGAATTCAATACTCTCAGAAGCTTTACATTCAAAGGGCACACATCAAATTCTTTTAAGAAGGAAAAAAAAAACCTATTTCATAGCTTTAACTCTTGCCATTTTGTAGTTCTGGAGCCCTTACAGTCCAGAGTTCAGTCTTCTGGCGGGTGGGGTTGGAGCAGGAGGGCTGGAGGGTGTGTTACTCTAGAGAGTCAATTGAATTATTTCTTTCTTTTTTAAGCGTTGCCAGGTTGTCACCTTGGGGTTGGTGTCCTGCTGTGGAGCAGCCGCCCCGTCCCTGCTGCGGGCGGAGAGGCCACTAGATGGGAGCAGTGCACTTTGCACAGCAGGCTGCTGTGGAGGTGGCGTGGTGCCACTGGGGATGCTGGGATTCGGCCCAGTCTGGAGGAGGAAGATGCTCTGCTGATCTTCCTGCCTCTGCTCCTCTGCACCTTTTGCAAGCATCCACGATTAGAGCACTTCCAAGTGTGAAAGATGTTAGATACTTTTTTTTTTTTCTACTTTATCATTGGAGATATAGTTTAATTTGGTTTAAAATAAATAGTAATTATTCAGCCAACCCTGTCAGTATTTGCAGGTTGTGCTGCAGAAAGGGGATGAAACACTTGGCCTTGCAGAATTGTGACGTGTTGAGCTTTTTAATGTACACTGTGCATCACAGGCTTTTGCTTTATTCTAGGGAAGGTGTTTCTGCATTGCTGGTCAGAGGACCGTTAAGGTTACGGAGGCTGGTTCTGTTGTATGTTAATTTCAAAGAATTTATTTCTCTTCCAGATTCAAGCACTACGGACAGAGCTGAAGATCCCATGGTTTCCCCTTCTGGTTATTATTACGAAGACCAGTGGAGGTCCAGAACACACTGGATCCATCGTTTTAACAAGTCAGATGATATAACCAAGTGCTTGCAAGGAAAAGTAATCCACTTGTTTGGAGACTCTACAATAAGGCAGTGGTTTGAATATTTGACAGCATTTGTTCCAGGTTATTTTTACCTTTTTTTTTAGTTTGGTTTTGTCCTTAAACACCTTTGCAATGCTTTATTTCTTCCATCTGAGGCACAGAGTTGATCTTGCTGAATGACAGTGAAAAACCAAAGGAAGAGCAAAGACAAAACCTCATCAGAAGTCCTGTCAGAAAGGCAGCTAGATGTTTGAGCAGACACTGGTAACATGTAGGTCTTGGAAATGGGGCTACAGAGTATATGCAAAATTGTCCTTGTAAAACTTCCCATCAGTGAGGACCACTGCTGTGGCTGTGAGTTAGGGTGGCCACCCCAGGGGCACGGCAGAAATACCTTAGGGTGCCTGCGTAAGACCTTGTGGCATCCCAGTCGCATGAGTGACTTCAGAATGAAGTAGCAAATGACTTTTCTTACTGTTGATGGCTTTGGGCTCACTCCTTGTATTTCCTTTATTTTAACTGCAATAACATTAGATATTCCTCCCCCACTCTGTACTCCTAAAGCACTTGAATTGTGTTGGAACACAGACTTTGAGACTCCTTAATGCCTACAAGTTCAAGTCATCTTTAAATTTAACAGAGCCCTAAAGTTGCTAGAAGGGTTCCCATGAACACTGGATTTGTAGGACTACAGTTGACCGAAGGAGAGGACTTGGAAAATTCTTTTATGAGAGAGAAAGAGAGAAGAAAATAGTTTGGGAAACTTGGAAAAGGCATTGACAGCCTTGTGAGGTTGAAGTGTGTGGCCTTGCAAACATCAACACCTGTAAACACCTTGAAATACACAGCACATGCACAGCTCTCATCTTCTGTCTTATTTTAAGGTGCTTCCAGTTGTGTTCAGCTTTCCTCGGCTACTGCTCCTTTTGCCCTGCGACCCTAGTGTCTTGTTGATAGTTTTAAACTCTTATGCTGCCTCTCGCTAATTCTTGCTCTTGGGTTTTCAGATCTAGTGGAGTTTAACCTGGGGAGTCCAAAGAACGTGGGCCCTTTCATGTCCGTGGACCTGAAGCACAACATCCTGGTGAAGTTCCGCTGCCACGGGCCGCCGATCCGCTTTTCAACGGTCTTCAGCAGCGAGCTGCGTTACATCGCCAATGAACTGGATGGGATAGTGGGGGGCAGAAACACGGTGATAGCCATAACTATATGGTCTCACTTCAGCACCTTCCCTGTGGAAGTCTATATCCGTCGGCTGCGGAACATCCGTAGAGCAATTATTCAGCTGCTGGATCGCAGCCCCAAGACGTTAATCGTTATCAGGACTGCTAACGTTCAGGAGCTTGGGCCAGAAGTGAGCCTCTTTAACAGTGACTGGTATTCCTTTCAGCTCGATTCTGTCATGAGGAAAATGTTCTCAGGAATTGCTGTGCACTTTGTGGATGCTTGGGAGATGTCTCTGGCTCATTACTTGCCACATAACTTGCACCCAAAAGAGGTCATTGTTAGGAATCAGATAGATGCATTTTTATCTTACGTGTGCCCTCTGCAGACGTAGCACAAGTGGCTATCCCTGAGTCATCTTTTGCTTTAGCTGCGGTCAAGTTGCTCTCTGTCAGAGCTGTCAAATGATGCTGGATGGTATGGATTGTACTTGTGTGCAGTGTAAGTGACGTGGCCTTAACTGTGGAGATCTGTGAAGGGTGGTAAAGAGGAGCTGACTGTTCAGGCCATATCTTCCTGCACGGTTGGTTCATTCAACCTTAGAATTCGTATCTGAGATTATTAGAGAGCACCTTAACATGAATTGGCAGGATTCAATAAGAAATGATGTGGGTTATGAGCTTTACTACTCATCTGTACTGTATGGTTAATTTAATCCATATGATACTGATTCTGTTGCTGGGGCCTTTCTGCTCAGGACTGTGTGTGAAACATGGGAAAGATTTTGGGAATGGTCTTTTCTCTCAACATTCCAGAGATTGAGGGACGTCCCCTCCAGTTGTAAATTAGAGAAGTGCAGTGTCTCTTCTTCTTTAAAAGTCCTAATTAGAAATATGAAGGAAGGTACCAAAGTCACTAATACCAGTGAAGGATGCACAAGTAAGATATCTGTAGTAATAAGTTATCAAGAACTTGCTGAAATTTAATAGAGCACACTAGTTAGGCACTGTTGGCGTTTACAGATGGCTGTTAAATAATACAAATAGCCAGTATTTTAGTTTGGTTTCCTGTACTACTGAATCTCTTCTGAGCCTCAATACACTGTTTACTTCTTGATTTATCTGTAATGTAGAAATGTGTATATTATGACCTCAGTGAAGACACTGCCACAGGCAGCTTCTGCAAGCTCAAGTTGCATTCTTGCCTGCTTGAGGCATTTACGAACGCAAGTGTTTTGCTTTCCTGTAAAATAAAGCTCTTCCATTATGCTCCTGCAAAGCTGGGCCCCTGATAGTTATTCCTGTACATGTTCACCCATTGTGTCTTTAGGGTGAAACCAAGTGAGCTGAATGTACCTGACAGAGTTTGGCAGCAGGTAACCTCAGCTGGCACTCGCTGGTGTCAGGGCCACGCAGTGATGCTGCTTCTGTGTTTGGCTGCTTTGTCATTTATTCATGAGCTTCACTGCTGTCTAGATAAAAAGTCAAAAATCTCACCCAAAAGCCAAATGCAGATGCAGGAGTGTCCTTCGTACAGAAATTTTCTTCCTAGCAGCTAAAGCTGGTGGCTTATGGGCCCATTGGTGTGCTGCTTCCCGCTGCTAGTTTGGCTAAATTTAGCCCCTGGATTACACAGCAGAGAAGTGTTGTGTTGGCTTACTTCTGGTCTCACTTAGACCAAAGGTAGTCTACAGTGGCTTAACTGAGAAATGTGTCAGAACAGTAGTGGAGTGCTTCTGAAGCAGCTCATCGTGCTTAAGGAATAGGAAGGTTGTGTCTGTGAGTGGCCTGGTTTTGGCTGGGATACAGTTAATTTTCTTCCTAGCAGCTGGTCCAGTGCTGGGGTTTGGATTGAGTGTGAGAAGAATGCTGATAACAACAACGGCACTGTCAGTGTGTTAAGTAGCTCTTGTCTTAAGTGAAGGATTTTCCAATTTCCCGTGTGCTGCCGGTGAGCCGCTGCACGAGAAGCTGGGAGGGAGCATGGCCAGGGCAGCTGACCTGAACTAGCCAGAGGGTCCTTCCACAGAATCAGGGATGAGTGGGGCGAGAAGGGTCCTCTGGAGACCATCTATCTCAACCCCCCTGCCAAGGCCGGTTCACCTACAGAAGGCCGCACAGGAACATGTCTAGGAAGGTTGTGAACGTCTCCAGAGATGAAGACCCCACCACAGGACATGATAGGATCACTCCATACCATAGGATGTCATCCTCAGTATATAAACTGGGGGCAGGTGTCTGGGAGGGACCAGTCGCTGCTTAGGCATCAGTCAGCAGGTGATGAGCAGCTGCACTGTGCAGCACTTGTCTTTGGTTGTATTTTTTTCTTATAGTAATTTCTGTTATGATTATTATAATATTATATTACAGTTATGATACAGTTCTTATCTCAAAGGGAGTTTTGCTTTTCTTTATGATTCAACTCTCCATCCCACTGGGAGGTGGGAGAGGAGCTGAGTGATCAGCTAATGATGCTTAGTTGCTGGCTGGGGTTGAACCATGATGGTGAGCAGACAGAATATTAGTAAGGCAAAGGGGTAAGTGGCACAGAGTGGAATAATTGAAATGTCTAATGCTACTAGCTACAGGAACAGTGGGTTTGGGTTTATTCATTTTAAAGGACATTTGAGAATGGATTAAAAAAAAATGTGAGTGTTTTTAACATGTAAAAGTCATCCAGCTATAAACTCACCAATTTTAAATGACACAAAAATGAGTGGAGGAGTGGCATACACTGAAACAGTATTTATTCTTAGCCTCTCAAAACAAAATTAAGAAGGTCTGGTTTGCCAGTTCCTACCAACAACTGCCTCAATAGGATCTTTATTAGCTTTAGGTAACTATTTCTTACTTTAATATGTTAATGGACATTTATCCTCTGCTAAAGAGAGACCACACCAATTTGAGTCTGGGAAGGGAAACCACCACCATGCAAAATGACCTGTCATCTTTTCCAGGTGTGTTTTTGAAAATAGGTGGAGAGAGTGTAAGGCTTTCATCCTGAATAACAAACCTATCCAAATAACTTCAATTAAAATAAGACTTCAAACTTTTACTTTGAAGGAAACTACTTAATTTGTGGACTAACCATTTGGTTTTCTTCATAAAGCCCTATCATGGATGAAAGTGTTGTGGCAGCTTGTTTCTTCTCCGAGGGTTGTGGTGCTCGTCGCTGCTCTTCGACAGCAGCTTTAGAGTGCTCTTAGCTACCAAAAACAGATAGAGAAGAACATTTTTTTTGGATTGTTCATGTTGACAGTTGAGGGAATGAGAACAGGACTCTCTTAACAGATGTCTAATCACCTTCTGGCAGAACCTGTCCCTTTAGATAAGCTAGATGAATTTTTTAATAACAGATTAACTCTTAGGTAATGAGGGAAATTTCCAGTTGATTTGGAATGAGGACTTAATATTTCATTTCCTTGGGCTCGGGAGGAGGAAGGGAGAAACAGCATTCAATCCTCTTTTAAGAGGAAGAATTGGGACACTGTGCTTTTATATGTCATTCAGTAGAACTATAAATGATTTTTTTTTCATTTCTATCCTTGCCTTGCTACCAGTTGCACCACTTGTGTATGTATTGTACGTGGAAACACAGAAACAAGAAAATATTTAAAATCAGATTGTTTGAACCTCCAAGCTTCTGAATGGATTTTAACAGGGACTTAGGTGAAGAGAATGGCTGTTTTTCAAGCTACTTAATATGAAGCAGGAGTGGAGAAGAATTTGAGTTGTCACACATGTAAAAATTAATTTCACAAGATTTTGCAAAACCCTCTCTTCCTTTTCTTTCCACTTTCTTCACCTGAAGGGGAGATTTGATAATTTCATTCTTGTCCTGAGACTTCTGATTACTGCCCTTTCCATTCAGAGTTTTGTTGTTGGTTTCAATTTCTTTATTCAAGATTCAGCTCCTTCAAATCCTAGTGAAAAAGAATTTATTTTCATGGTGTTTAAGAGAAGATTTCAGAGCAATTTATTTATAAAAGAAGTAATCTGCATTTTGCAGATGCCACAGATAGATGGTGGCTTTCTGCACCTGAGTCTTACTCATCATATCTATCATAACAGGCTGTTTTCTTCATTCTGGAAATCTAGGAAAAACATTAGGGGAACTGTTGATGAAAAATGATAAAACCCAGAAGTTTCCTTTTCTTCAAATTTTCAGTCGTTTCTAATTTCATCTGCTATGCAACATTATTGCAGCTCTTTACAAGATCCAAATTACCATTGCTCTTTGTTCTGCTTGTTACAGGTAATCATTTAAAAATGGGAACTTTGCTTACTAGAAGGACCTGTATGACTCTGTGTACTACAGGTAACAATTTCATGCGTATGTGACAAAACCAGGAATTTGAAGTTGTCTCCTGGGAAGGGTGAGACTATTGGGGTTTTCCTTTGGTTTTGTTGCAGAAGTGTGGGTTAAAACCTTGTTCCACTCATGATGGTATGAGTAACAGCAAAAAAATTCAATCACAAAGGTGTATTTAATTTATAAAGCACTTGTTAAGTCCAGGTCTTCATGTTTAGTCTCTACTCCTGTAATTTAGACTGTTTGGAAGGCTCATGGTGCAGTATCAGTTTGGGAACAGTGAAGGACTCTCTGTGTGTGTGAAAGAATTTCTTTTGAAAGCCTTTTTGTTCTACTACCTGTATATTGCAATGCGTGCAATCCAAAGAGGGCTCTATTCTCTTGTACTTCCCGATGTGATCAGAGAAACAATTTAAATAGCCAAAAAGCTCAAAGAATAAAGAGTTCATAATGAAGAGTTTACTTGAACTGTTCCGTGTGATTTAGTCTCAGTTTATCACATTTGCAGTAACCCCACATACTTTCTATTTTTATAGTTCTGTAGTAGTTCCCTTAGTTTGCCTGTTATATTTTTGTGTTGCATGTTTTGGTAGAAGTTTCACACTGTGGCTTATAGATTAAAAGCACTTAAATTAAAAAAAAAAATTAAAAAATCACTACTTATTTTTTTTTCTGGATGATATATATTTGTAGGGGAGTGATCTGTGCAAGCAGCACAGCCCAGCACTGCAGAACACTGATTATTTCTTCTTGTCAGTCTGTCAGTCCTGACACATAGTGAAAGCTTGTCCACAATCTAGGCTTTCTTCTGTGAGGACTTTTGCAACCCAACTGGCCAACAGGAAATCCTTAATCCCCTAGATTTAAAAAAGCAGGATGAATAACAGAGGAGATGCCATGTGATCATTGCTTCCCCAGTTTATCAACAGTTTTTACTTGAAGCAATTGAAGAAAAATTGAGAAGGTTGGAGGGGGAGGGGGGAGGAGTTGGAGGAAAGCTACAGGGTAGTCTTGGAGTGAGGTTGTAGCCAGGATTCACAGCTGGGAAAGAAGTAGGATGCATTGCTCTGCATGTTGATTTCCTATAGAGAGAGAGCAAAAAAACCCAAACCTGTCTGACTGGGAAAAATCCCCAAACTACCAATTTCTGAAAAGTGGAAGAGAGCACAGTGAGGCAGTATTCCTAAGTGTTGGCTCTGGTTTTCTGTTTCCCCTCTCATTCAATGGTGACCACGGAAGGAGGCAAGCTGGGGAGAAAGGCCTGTGGTGTGATCTAGCACTGCTGCCCTTTCCTTCAAAACAAAGAGTTGAGTTTGCACCCCAGCCTGCTCTTGGCAGGGCCACCTACCAGCCTCTAGGTAACTGGGCAAAGCACCCTTGAGACAAACAAACATAGCAACAATCAGGACTAGTTACCTTGGCAAGCAGGTAACTTCCTAACTTTTTGCTCTGGAAAATAAAACCCAAGCATGCTGCCATTGTGTCCCACCTCTGTGAGCAAAAGCCAAAATTGAAGGAAAGAAGATGCAAAGCATGAGCTGCTTTTCAGTGTGGTATGAGGTGAGTCCCCAGGGAGGTTTAAAGAGGAAATGGGAGTTAAGGGTAGGAATGAGAGGGGAAGGAAAAAGGGTAGGATGGGGTTGAAGGAAGGAGTGTGTACAAACAGCTTGCTCTGTGACACCAAGGAGACGAGGAAGGTTAAGGATTTGGTCATGTGGAAGTTTCAAAAGGCAGTGTCAGTTGTGTGGGACAGACTCCCACATTTCTCCAAATCGATATACCCTTTCCCAAAAAAGGAACAGTTCTTCCCACCCAGGCTGCTCACCCACCTCTTCCTTTACTCGCTCCCAACAGCAATATCACAGCAATGATGTGTTAGGTACTATTCCAGACTTTCTGCTTGGAGTTGGTTGGATGCTATTTATTTTGGGTTTTCACATGTTTGTAGGTGTGACAAATATCATAGGTGGGGAACTTCTAAAACAAAGCTAAAGCATTTATAATCAGAATAGGGAGGAGTGCACAGCAAGGCTCTCATCATATGCCATGTGCTCTTCAGAGCCTGGGGTGACTCAGAGAAGGCATGTCACTCACCTTAGATGGCACAGGAGCTTGAGCCTCATGCTGCCAGAGAGATGGGAGGCTCCCTGGGACTGGCAAAGAGACAAGACCACACCGTTTCTGATCTGGCTGGAGTGGGGCTTTGTGTGTTCATCCCATGATTTAGCACTGCATCCCCAGTGAGCAGAGTGTTACGTAATGTTACAGTAAATGGTAGAAGTTAACTGTCCTATTTACAATGCAAGACCAATGTATTTGAAATCTAGAAAATATTTTATTATGTCCCTGAATCTCAGTCTTTGGGTCTTTTGTGAAATGTTAATTCACTGTGGTGATTGTCACCTAGATTTTAACACTCATGTAAGGTGACCAAGCTCCTATTTGGACAGTGACTCTCTAAGATCCTGTCCAGATTACTGAGTCCTCCTTCACTGTTAGTGATACTAGACTCTGGAGGGCATTTTCAGTAGCCTTTTGGGGTGAAATAAGCTGGTCTACTCTGAGTCTGTCATGGTGAATTGCCCAGGGGCTTCTCTGTCTGGAATGAGATCGAGGGATTTAGCAGGTAGACAATAGAGATTTAAGAGGGTGTGAGTTATTTCTCATGAGCCTCAGATGCAAAGTAAGCACATCACTAAACCCAAGTGAAAGTACAACATGCCCTTCCCCACATCCTGACTGTGTCAGATGGTGTGGTCTTAATAGATTAGTGAATCCTTAATGAATGTGGCCTGAAGAGGGCTTTGAGGCACTGAAAAAAAACCTGGGATGACTCTCAAATGGAAAACATATGCCACAATGTAATAGTCTTGGTGGTGGTTTGTTTTCTAACTCCTGGGTAGGTGTGTTTTAAAAACAAATGGCATGAATGCCCCTTGGATGAAGCTTTTTTACTTGGAGTTCATTTTAAAGTGAAATCCATTTGATGACATAGCCATGGATAACTCTCAGGTTGGCTTAAGACTGTGCTTCAGAGAATTATTTTTTTGCCCTAAATATTCTCTTAAATCTGATTATTTTTTTTTTTTTAGCCTATGTCCCAAAAGGTGTGGAGGAGTAACTTTACTGTGATAGAACAGTCCATCTCAAGTCTGTATTTTTGTGTTCTGCCATTCTCTGCAACATGGAAAGTTCAGCAGACTGTGTGGTCTGACAGCAAGACCATGCTATGGCAGTCAGTGTCCTCTCTTTAAACTCTCCATTGAGCATTTTTATCTGCCCCTCCACTTGTTATTCTCTCCCTTTCCTGGCCAGCTCTGAAAACAGACAAGTGGCTTTCACCTGGTGCTCTCATGCTTGTGTCCTTTGTATGACCCTGGGGGTTTTTTGTTCAGCTGGAAACTGGGCTCTCTAAATCTCTGCTGCAGGTTGTTTGGAACAATCAGGACTAGCTACCTTGGCAAGCACTACTGCTCTGCTGTGGAATGGCAGCCCACTCTGAAGGATCTCACAAAAGATCTTCCTGGTGGGATGTGTCTAATGGAGTTTAGCAGGCGAGAGGCATAGCAAAAGTACCTCCAGTGAAAGAATCGTGACAAATTCATGGGGGTTTTTTTCCCCCTCATCATCCTGTGCTCAGTTCTTTCCACTCCTTCCTACCCTCTGGTTTTCCCTGGGCTGACTGAGTCATGCTTTCCAGTCCCGCCTGTCCTCTTTCTCTGCCTGAATCAGCTTCTCTCAGGGAATTGTTGCTTGCTGGTGGCAAGGCAGCTATTTCTGTCTGTAGCTGTTTCTTCCTTCTAATGGTTACTTCCCTTTCCGCTCCAGCGTTATCATTTTCACCCTGAGTATTTGTAGTATTGTTTGCTTCTGCTGTGTCTCATTTTTGCCTTTGCTTTGATTAGTAAAAGTAGAAAAAGTAAAATTACATGATGGGAAAAAAAAAAGATAATGTCTTAAATATCCAATGGGGAAAAAAACCCCAAGGGCTCTAGTAACAAGCAGATATTACAATGATTTTACACTGTTGTAAAATGTGTCCGATACACGTGTATCTTCCCATCCCAACAGGTTTATATCTGCTGTTTGAAACATAGGTTCTCTACATCAACAGATTTCTTCCTAATGTCCTGTTGTCCCCCTTCTTCTGTGCAACAAATATTACTGCAGGTAGATATTTTGGTTTCTGACTGAAGTCATGACTTTTCACCCTGCCCTGACACACAGCAGCTGTTTGGCCATGGCATTGTTACTCTGCCCTTCTGTGCCTCTGCTTCTTGTCTTACGTGAATTTTCCTTTGCAGCAGGGATTGCCCATTTGCACAGGTGAGTGGTGCTCAGGAGGGGTTGACCTCTGGCATTTTACAGCTGGTAAGAAGTGTTCCCCATGGCTTTAGGAGCCAAAGCACCTGAGCTGCTCTGATTTGAGAGGCAGTGATATGTGGGGAGAAAGGTGTGGAGAAACTGGATGAGCTGAGTGGTGCTCCAGGTGCCGCTCCTGCCTCCTGTGATGTTGGGCCATCTGTGCCCCTTTGGGGTTGCAGCTTTCTCTCTTTACAAAGAGAGACCTTGCTACCTTGAGAAGGCACCTGGGGCATCTCAGGTCCCCGCAGCACACTTTGCTCCACAGCTGTCGTGGGAGAGAGCAGGGCGAGGATCTGGCTGGGGCACCAGTCTGCCATGCATTAGATAAGACCGAGGACACCATGGGTCTTTGGCAAGCAAGCAATCGAATACCAGCCCCAGCTGGAACCAAGTTTCAAAGTATTGAGCCCATCAGGACTATTAATCAAACATGTTTCAGTGATATAATACATCTGTGAACAGGAAGATGGAGCCTACGCTGCACTTCCTGCCTGCAGGAGAAAGGTTTCAAAATCGTCACCTTTGGGAAGGAGATGTTCTCTACTACATCCCCTCTGCAGTTTGCTGAGGCAATGTGAGGATGGTGCTAAAGTCTGAGGGGCTTCTGTTTGTTTGTTTTTTATGATCCAGTGCAGGAGGCAGTGGGAATGCAACTGGCAGGGTGATAAGTGGTTCAGTGCTTTCACCTTGTTGGTGCTGGCCTCCAAGAATCCTATGTATTGACTGGCTTGGCCAGGGGGGATGAAAGGTACTGAAGACAGGGAGCATTTTTTCTGAGAATACTTGGGTGTCCTGTCCTCGCTTGCCATGTTTGCTAAACCTGGTCTGTGTCACTGCTGCAAGGAGAAGAGAGTATGATTCAGATGGATCTGCTCATTCAGGAAAATCCTGGAAACTGCTTCCATGCCGATGGTTATTGTCTACTGGAACAGGTGACTATTTTATATCTGTGATAAAAGGGAGGGGTTATTTTTGTTGGTTTTGATTATTTTATTTTTACAGCCATCCGTTTTCATCAGCCTCATGTCTGTATAGAGCTTTCATACTAACTGACACTAGCCCACTAGCCTCTGGGAGACTTACCCTGACCTTTCTGAGGGCAAGTTCCCCCCGAAATCCAAGCAGTCACCAAGGAGAGGTGTTTGCTCCACTTCCTGAATAGTGGAGCTGTTTTTTTTCTGTATGGGATGCTGCATCTCTCTTGCTTCCTATGCAACTGCTATGCAGGCACCTGCTTGCCCATGCTACCCTGTAGTGCCAAGAGAGAAAAGGGCTATAAAATGCACCTTAACTGCTTGTGACCACACAGGCAGCACTGCAGGCAGGAGGTGGGCGAGGAGGAGAACCTGACACGTTCAGGAAAGAAACCTTGCCACGCTGTAGGCTGCATGTTTCTCTTTGCTGTACAGCCCTTTTGCATTGTTCTTGCTGTGAACCTTGTTATCAGCATCTTTTAGACACTTTTTTTGGTAGCGTTGCACCAGCCTGGGGTTTCCTGCCAGCCTCTTTGGCAGCGGAATGTCCCCACCAGGGCTTACCCCGCCTGGGAAATTCCACTGCACAGAAAAAGTCCAGGGAGCCACGCTCACGCCACCCTCCTCCTCCTCCACCCTGCTGCTTCCTCTCACATGTCATAACATTCCCCTGCCCGGTTAACCAGGGCTGAAAGATAAGTGGTGTGTGATCCTTTGTAATACAAAGAGCCCCTTAAGTACTTAGCCTGCAGCTGTAATAAACCTGGGGGTGAGGGGAATGATTAAGGTGCCTTTTTTTTTTCTTTCTTTTTTTTTTTTTTCTTTTTGTTTGTGTACATTCGATTTTGGTGGAAAAGAAAAGATNAACTATTTTTTTTTTTGGGGGGGTGGGGAGGGGGAAGAAAAACCCAACACAGCTTCCTTGCTGTTGGTTCTCTGTTTCAGACCATTAAACCTCAGAGGAACTTTTCAATCATTCTCACAGATGTGGCCATAAAGAGCGATCAGTTGCCAGCGGGGTGCAAAGAACTGGCTTGTTTTCCATAGAGCTAATTCCAGCTTCACTCCTCTGACATGAAGGTACATTATTATAATTTTATTTGCTTTATTGCTTAAAGCTGCAATTGCTTAGAACAGTGTTGGCTGCTGCTTATTTTTTTACTTCTAGTAGTCTTGCAAATGGCTTGTGCTCTAATTGTCTGCGTGTGTTGGGGTCAGGTACAGAAGAATGGCTGGCTTTTGGGAAGGTAATGGGTAATAACCAAGTGGGAAGAAACCCCAAGGAATGGTGGAATTTTTGAAAGCCCTCAGTGGATCTAGGAGCAAAATACACTTAAATAGCTCAGCTGTTTTGGGAACTTCTCTTGGAAACAACCTTCTTTTTTCAGGGGAGGATGCAGTAGCTTTCCAGAGGATGGATGGATGGATGGATGGATGAATGGATGGGAAGCTAGGCTCTGAAAGTACTGAATGGAAGAAACATGGTTAGTGGAAGCAAGTGTTTTGTGTCATCTTGATTACAGTTTATTTCCTGGCAGCTCATCAGTAATTTTGGAATGGCAGAACATCATCAGCATACAAGCCTGCCAGCTGCAACAGGACAGGAGTACACTGTCATGGTGCAGTGTGAGACAACACAGGGAAAACAGAGATCTACGCCTACTGTCTCGTAGTTCAACAAAAAGTCTGTGGGAATGAAAAGAAGTCAGTTTAATGAACTTAAACTACACTTTAAAATTTGTTATGCTAAGGGGTTTATTAAACCAAACCATAAACTTCTTTTCATTGCCTGGTGAGGGATTCTCTGGCTTACCACATGAGGCTGATTATGCAGTACGCTGGTTCATTACCTGTGCCCATATCTGGCAGACAGAGGGGGTGGCTCAGAACTAAACTTCTTGCAGAGGATGAAGTGGGGTCTGGAGTTTAGGCCTCCAAAATTTAGGGACACGTTTGTAGCATGGTGTCATCGAAGACTCACGTGTGGCTGGGGACAGGTAGCTTGTGAGTACTTCAGAAGGAAACCAGGTATTTTCATCTGGGACACTGTGGCTTGCCTGGAGACATATCAGGGACAGAGAAAAGGTGACACCCTGGACTATCCCTCAGCCACAATGGGTGACCAGCAGTTAAGGGCAAATGTCACCTAGGGATATTGGGAGGAAGGCCATATTTCTGCTCAGAAAAAAAAAAAGTCCACTATCAGCTTGGTTCGTGATGCAAGTGATTTCTTTTTGGCTAGCTAGATCTTTTATTGACTTTCTTTACAGCAAGCCACATGTTTCCCATTGCCTTTGATGGCAGTGGACAGGAGGAGGGTGTGTGTGGGGAGGAAAAGCCCCCTGCCTCTAGGAGCTGGACACCAGCCTAGGGCAGCCAAGCAGCCTCAGCACTGCATGCTGCCCTGCCTGCACCAGAGCCCTGCTGCTGCCCCAGAGGCAGTGGCTGGGATATTGTCATCATCAACCAGCTGCTGAAACTGGCTTCCAGCAGCTCTCCGGGGTACTGGGAAGATTCCCTTCCCACCTCTGGGCTGCCCAGAGCAGCGGGGTGGCAGGCACAGCCCCATCCCTCCCTTCAGCTCTGCCTCCCAGCCCAAGTGGCCTGACCTGGCTTTGCTTCTGACCCCCGGGCCTTCAGGGGCACCAAAACCCAATCCTGACAGTGCCACTCAGAAAGCCCTGTGTGACTTTTTGTGTTGCCAGTCACAAGCTCACGAGACAAAACGTGCAAGGTAGAAACATGAGCTGCCTTTACTCTTGCTTTCTGTTTAAGAAATTGGCAGGAAATGAAAAGGAAACTTAAACATCCATGAACCATGAGCCAGCTTCTGTGAGCAGCAGCGTCCTGTCAGACAGGATGCACCTGGCTTGGGCCGGTGTCTTTTCCCAGCTAAGAACTGGAGGAGGGAGCCAATGCCTGGGAACAGAGTTTTGCACTGTGCCCCACCAAATCAAAGAGTTTATTCCAAACTTTCTTGATGTTTTATGCTAACTCGTGCACAAATTACATATTACTGCAAATTTGTCATTACTGCCACGGATTTCTTTCTAAATATGTAGCAAGTGGCTATTAAGTCTGTCGAAGCAAGAGCATGGTATCATTTCCACAATATTTGTAACCTTTATGCACACATCTGTGGCTGAGACTTACGTGGCAGCAAATTCTAACCAGTAGGTGGAGCGATGTTGTCCCAGTTGTCCCAGCACACATTTAACTGAATATAAAACCTACCTAAGTATACGCAATTCATCCCAAGCACCAGAAAAAAAAAAAAAAAGGGACACAACCTAACATTTTCCCTGCTGTTTATTTGACTGTTTTGGTTTAGGTGGTTTTTGTTTTTTTTTTTAAATAAGAAAATTTCCCAGGTATTGGATTTTTGTCTGACTAATGGAGATAGGTCTACAGCTGAGTTTCAGGATTTTCCCAAGGTCAGGCGGCCATGTGTTTTGAATACTGGGAATTCTCTGGTGAACAGAAGGCTGAACTGAAGACACTTAAATGCTATCAAGTGGAAAACACAGTGAAATGATCTCAGGACGTAAGATGAGGACATTCCCTTCAATGATCTTTGCAGTGTGAACGTGGTACAAGTGTAATTTACCGTGGCTGTCTTGTTTCTGCCTGGGCTTTCCTGCACGCTGATCTGCACCCTAGAGCTGAGGCTGTGTGGGATTGTGCAAATCAGTGATGAGGCTGCCTGCGGGTGTTGATCCTGCCATTCAACCACAGCACGGATGATCTTCATGCATGCTGGCCATGTGCCTGCGATTTCTGGACTGGCCAGCCAGTTAGATCTGCTGTCCAGTAGGTGTGATTGGTTTGTCATGTCCAAGAAGTGGGTAAACTTTCGAAATCTGCCTGGACAGTGGAACTAAAATCCATGTGGTTGGGAAGTCTGGATGTATGGCATCCCTCACCTTAGACAGCTTCCTGTTACTACACACAAAGTGAGAGACTGGGAGAGCAGGGTCCTGTGTAGATTGTAGTTTGAAAATTTGTATTTTTCTAAGTTTAAAACTCAGTGAAATAAAGCAGTTTTTCCTGCCATCTGTGCACTAAAGAGTTGAGTGCCATTGCTGCACTGGGACAGCTCTGCAGTTCCTGCTAGAAAGTGTTTTTGTTTTACAGGTGGTTGAAGTGGTTCTTGTTTGTGAAAGGTAGGATTTGAAGTCCACCAGAGCCTAACTCAGCTGCTGTACTTCCAGCACAGGTTACTGCACCTGACAGCAGAAAGTAACATTGATGTGGGCTCAGAATGACAGGCTTTGGCTGAGGTTGGTGGTCTGGGTTAGGGGGAAAATAGATGCTCACCCCTTCAGACCTACACTGAGAGTCCCTAACAGCACTGAGGAACTGTGTTAACTCCCTTCTAAATGGGAATATTGTAACAAGTGAAATATTTTGGCTCAAGAACCTGCACTATTTACCTCATCTATGTACACACCATGTTCTTCATAGGTGATATGACATTACACTTAGCTATGGGGAAATGGCCTTCTGCTCCTTGTTTACACGCCATGACACCAGTGGTACATGCATTTCTTAGCTGTGCACTCCTGCTAATGAACTAATGAGATATGTGAGCTTAGGAGAAAACATGACTAACCAGAGCAGTGAGCACACTGAGAGGAATGTCCACAAACACAAGGTGTATGTACCGGGAAACTTTTTGCTTGTACAGAAATCAGATCCACTTAGCCAACTTTGTAACACTTGCTGGTTTTAGGGTTTCTTTTCCTCTGTATTGATTTCAGATGCTTTATGTACATAGATCTGTGAAAAGATGCACTTAGGAGCAACACACTTTTTTTTTTTTTACTTTTTTTTTGTTTTGTTTTTGTGTTTTTAATTTTTCTAAATATCAAACAGTCTGGGAGAAAAAAGCAGAATTGAGGGCCTTATTTGGATCAAAGGATCAAGCTCCAAAAGACATATGTTAAATAGCCTGAGTTTTACTTTAATATGAAGAATTATACATGCCCTATTTTGAAATTCAGGGTAATCCCAGAATGTCAGTCTTGGAGACCAACGTCTAGGAAAAATGTAGTAACACAAGTACAGCAAAAAGGGAAGAAACACTGACTCCTCTGTACTGGCTTTTAGAACAAAACCGTGTCATGGACCATTTCCAACCTGCTGACGTGTGCTCTTCTAAACCGTTAAAGCAAACACAGGTATTCATCCTGAACGATCTCTAGGAGTGCAATAGTTACTAAGCTTGTACTTCTGTTTCTCTTGATGCTATTCTCAAAGCAAACGGAGTGTTATGCTGGATGGGTTGGGGTTTGTGTGCTGTGTGGGAGTGCTGCTAGGGTACGGAGGTGTGGCGGTGGTGTTTGCACACCTCAGCTCACAGTCTGGAGCAGGGGGCTAACTACACTCACTGCAGAAGAAGGAACATTTCATATCCATACAGCAAATACTCAGTTGCAGTAAGCAACTGGATTGTAAATCATTTTGATTTCCAGTCTAAGAAATACCTCAAAGGTTATACTGCTGCAGAAACCTATTGCAAACCCAAGTCCTTGTTAGTAGTTGTTGGTGCTCTGACACTTTACCTAGAGGCTGACCCTTGTCCTACGCTGCAGTTTAGGGGACTTATTGAAGCCAGATTGTTTATCCTGCTCCCACACCTGCTGAACCATGGGCTGCTCTGAGAGGTGCTGTGTTCCTCGGTCACTGTTAGCAGAGACTGTGCCAGGCAGAGTGACTATGTGCTGCTCTACAGGGAAGGCAGAGCTCCGCTTTCTGGGGTTGGTTTATTTATGTATGTATTTATTTAAAGCCTACATCCCCGATAGCATTCAGTCCAGCACATGCCCCAGAGAGCAAGCAGTGCAGGCACACTGATGCTGTAAAGGCTAGGTCTTTCATGACAGCCAGCTGGCCACATCCATACAGCGTAACCACCCTTCCTCTGCCTTGGTCTCTTCTGAGCTGCCTGCGGCCTCCCCAGGAGGCATCTTTTGTTCACTTCAGTTTTTTTTCCTTAACTGTTGCATGTGCGACTTGGAACTACAGCTCACAGGGGATCTTCTGAGGAGGAAGAGGAGTTAGGATGCCTTTTCAAAGAATAAGTTAACACAGAGGGAGACGACAGCATCTTGCTCATGCTGTCACTAGGGAGCAGCCCTGGAGCAAACCATGCCCACCGCAAGGAGTTAGTTTCTCTCACCAGAGATTCCCAGACTGAGCTCACTTAAGAGCACTTCTACCAATTCTGGGACCAGGACTTGAGGATAAACTGGGGCCACATCATTTGACCATATAGAGGTAGGGACTGCTTGAATCAGGGACTAGGTTGGCAGTGATCACTTACACACAAAGCTATAGGGGATGGCATAGGGTGCTGGGAGGATGTCTTTGCAAGCACACACAAATCTCTGCTGAGCTTTGCAGTGCAGATTTTTCTGAGCTGAGTCCTCAGCCCATTTGCCTGGTACCCTCCCTGCTTCCTTACAGCACGTGTGGGCTTTGCCCAAATGATCACAGGCAGTTCTGCCAGAGGTTTCCCTTTGACTGCCTTGCTGCCACTCAGCAGGACGGCCCAGAAGTCCCTTGCCCTGTGGCATTGCAGTTCAGGCTGCAAAGCTCATGTCAGAAAGGATAAACTAGAGATGGCTGAAAACTGAGGAGCAACATTTTTCCCTCAGTCTGAATTTGTGCTATGACTGTTGAAATGCTATTCTCAGTATGAGGGCCCAGGTATGAGAGAAAAGTTGATGGTTACAATGAAAAAGGGTGTTGAAAAGATGGAAGTCTGTTTTAACAAAGAAACCTCCCAACACTGCGCAGGCATCTTAATTCTGCTTCCACTTAAACTGGGGTGCAGGGGATCCACTGTTTCTATGTAACAAGGACACAGTTAGTTACTGGATGCAGAGGGAAGCCCAGCCCAGCAGCTCCAGTGCTTTTGTCTGTGCTGGCTCTGATTAGGACAGCAGAAGGGAGACCCATGACCTCAGTTAGTCTAGATGTTCAGTGGGTGGTGAAAATCTACGGTGCTGGCTTTCATTGTCTCCGACTTCTGCAATGAGATCCCTACCCAGTGAGTGCAAACTTTGACACAAAAGGTTTTCTTTTGTGCTTAACTGACTTTTCAGATCCCTTCAAAGTAGTTCACGGGGGTGCACAAGTCACACTCTCAAAAGCTGTTTTAGTAATTAAGCCCGACACCAGTTAGCTTTAATTCCACAACATGGGTATAGGCTGTGTTCTGGAGTGCGGAAGCAGAAGAGTTTTTGGAAACACATGCATTTTGTTTCTTATTCTTGTAGTTGTTTGAGATACCAAGGTAAGAACATTCACTATTTGCAGGTGTATAGGAGAGGTTTCGGGACAAATGTTGTTCATCCCGGCCGCTAGTTGGCATTATTGATACATCCCAGTAAAGGGAGGTGGTGCCAGAAAAACCTGCCAGGGCAGTGCTCAGGGAGCTGAGGCATCCTCCCCCCTGCTACCCCTCACAGCCTTCTCCAGTTCTGGAGGTTGGTGGGTTGTGCTGCATTACAGTTCGGCCAGAGCAGGCTGAAACTGTCTGGACATCACAGCCCTGATATGCCTCCCTGGCTGATCCCCCCTTTTCCCAGTTTGTTGCTGTCTGTAGGAGCTGTGCTGGGTTTCCCGGCAGGAGAAGAGGTGACAAGTGCTTTTGGTTGCTAGCCTACCTTAGAGAAACTTTCTAAGGCTGAAGATGCCTCACAGGGTTTTGGTCACTGCTGGTGTTACACAGTGTTTGGGCCAAAGACCAAATGCTCAAGGTCTGCAGCATTAATAATTACAATTTGTACATGTAGCAATAATTTACCAGTAACTTGGATGGAAGCACTTCAGAGCACTAGGCTGCTGGGAGCCAGCTCATCTTGTGCAACCAATGGGTGTGTTTATTTTTGAAAGAGCCTTTTGTTACAGAGTTTGGAGGAATTAGCTTTGTCTTAATCTGCTTTGACTAGGAGTTGATTTGTGCCAGGAGACCTGATACATAAAATGTAGCTGATGAAACAAGTATGAGTTGAGGTATCAAGAGTGTTGCCCCAAGTGGATTTTGCTCGATAAAAGGAGAGCAAGCCAGCAATGCAGCCTTCAAGACAGTAAAATTCTTGGAATAGAAAAGGAATTCCATGCCTTCTTTAAAACAAAACCCTCATTAAATTGTTTTATAGAACAGTTTTCGCTCATAGTAGAAACTAATCTACAGTTAAATCCATTCCAAATTTGTTACGGAATAGCAAGGATAAAGGTGCTGTCTGTTCTTGCCCGAGTGTGTGTTAGGCACCTTCCATGACACAGCAGGACTACAATGAAAGGAATCCACTGCTGGCTTGAAATTCAGTTTGAATCTCAACAATTTTAAGGGAATCACAGGCAACTATGATGCCAAATCTGATTTTCTAGATTACAGACTTCTCAGATTCACATTGCCATTTGCTTGTAAAAAGACAAAATCCATTTGCTGCAGTCATTGGAAATCCTCCCGGCTGGTTCGAAATAACTGGCTTTCTGGGCTACCTGGCAGGGATGAAAATGCAAAGGTTGATCAGTTGGATCTGCTTTTGGAAAGCGGGGTTGTGGGTCCTCCCGTCAGCCACCGAGCATGCAAAAATGTGAAGGGGGCTGAAGGATTTCTGATCAGCCAGGGCTTTAAAAGGAGGAAATACTTAAAAGTGTCCACCTAAGGCTAAGGTATTGTAACTGAGATCGAAAGCTTGAAGAACAACAGAGAACCATCTCCTTATGTGTGTAAAACATATGGCTGATGTCACAAATTCTCACTTGAGTGAAGAGGTTTGTTAAATGCAGGAGAAGGTGTGCTTGGCAGATAGATGCTCATTAGGGAACAAGTGAGTTTTTACCTGTATTAGACTGCACTGTATCTGGCACTGCTTGCCATGTGATTTAATTTTATGGGTTACATTTGCAACTTTTACTGTCACTTCATAAATTCAATTATGGTGTAAACCAACAGTCTTTGGAGTAGAAAACTGCCTGGCTAATTCCCAGTGAAAATGCTCCCTCACCTGACAGCCAAAGAAATATTTGAATAATATAAAGTAATTCCCTCCTGCCTCCTCATGGGCTGATTAATATAATTTCATATTGCACCTGTCCTGTGTTTCTTAATACAGTTAAAACACGTATAATAATCAAAATTATAGACCTCTAATTTGCATAATATACTTTAGAAATACTGCATTGTTTTCCTACCTATTTTGGGGGGCAGCCACAGAGCTAAAAATATCCTACTCGCAATGTCTGTAGACAGAATCGTGTGCTTCTATTTTAGAAGATGGTGACCTCAGTGGGCACAAGGAAAGCAGATGTATTGGTTTGGAAAGTAGAAATCTGAGAAATTATAACAACAGTCATTGCAGGCACAGGGTTTTGCCCACGTTTCGTTTCGGCATCGTGTTGTTTACCCACTTCTCTGTGCCGGCCTTGGCCAAGGGAGTTTGCCATTGCACTGTGGTGCAACCTAAACCCAAAATAACTTCTGTGCCTGCCCCCTGCCTACTACACACTCCAGCAGAGAGGAAATTGGGTGACTCATCTCTGCTATGAGTAACTGCTCACGTTTCCCTTCTCTCTGGATGTTGCCCACTTGATGCACACACCAGAAAAATACCCGTCCTCCCCAGCCAGCCTCCCCGGAGCTCAGGCCTGGCAGGAGCAGGGCGAGCGCTCCGGCAGT
>VWZY01003288.1:49572-104109 GCA_013399075.1 Chloroceryle aenea
CATTTTTCAGCACTGACATCATTGCTTTTAAGGGTTACCGAAGCTGCTGATAGCGCTCGGAATGAGCTGGCTGATCTGTCTGATGTGGATCGAGTCAAGTGTTTGTCCTTTTTCAATCCGTAATGGAAGGGCAGAGCTGGGAAGGAATTAGGGAGAAGGCTTACTGCGGGAGAAGGCAGCACTTGAAAGTGTTCTTACTAAGCCTTATTTTCTGAAGGGAGTTTGGCTAAAGATACGTTTGTGTTATGAAACCGCAGAAACTCCCTGCTAACGCTCGAAATGAGGTCAGTCATTGTTGAGAGCTGGGCAATCTCCTCAGAAGAGAAGAGTTTGTCGTGCTGCTGTGCTCGGTATGATGGAGACCCCTTACGTCTGGAAAGATGGAAGCAGGGAAAAAAAAATAGGAAATTCTAGGAACATTAAAGGGGCCTTTTTTTAATAGTATTTTTTTTTTTAGAGCAGTCACTCTGTGTGTTTGCAAGCTTTCTAGATAAGTGTTGTCACAGGAAATTTTTTTCCACATAAAAGTTCACTGCATTAAAGTGTAAAATTACATCTAAATAAAAGTAAATCTCAGCCCTTAGCGAGGAATGGTCTGCTCCTCTAGGTTTTTCTGGAGTTTTGTGGTATTGGAACAAATGGCTTTCAAAGCCCAAAGAAAAATGGTGGGTTTGAGTTTCATAAAAGTGTTTCCTTTCTTTTAACCTTAATTAAATGCAATTAAATAGGGTTAGCCAGTCATGTGCTAGAATTATTCTAAGGTATATTCTGTGTTTATAGAAGTTGCTGCTGCTTTGCTTTTCCTTTCTTTTGTCTGGAAATAACATTATAATGGAATAATATGTATTTTTCTCCAAAGGCACAAGGCGGATTGGTGAATTACGATCAGTACACAGGTAAAAACCCTTTAAAAACCCTTTTTTTTTGTTTTAAATATTGGACAGTAAGACTTTTAGAAGTTGATTGTAAGTGTAACCTCCAAATGGGTTCTAATTTTATTTTATTTTTTTTTCAGCAGAGCTGAAGAGCATTCTAGGTCACAGTGGCAAAAGAAAGGCTCCTGAGCTCCTTTCTGATGGACCTTCTTTCAAACGGCAAGCAAATGTTCACCCACATCTCCTGGTAGGCTTGTAGTGATTTTTTTCCATGCCTTTTTGTATTGCTTTGTAAGATCAGAAACCACCAGATATAACTATACTTTTAACTTCCTGGGGCTTGTTTTGATTATTTTTTTTTCCCCTTGACAGACTCCACCCCAGACACCAACTTCTATGGATAACATGGAGGAGACTCATAAAAATGACCCGAAGCATGACAGTAGTTCTGATCTGCTTCAGAACATTATAAACATCAAGAATGAGTCAAGCCCTGTTTCTCTGAACACGGTGCAGGTTAGCTGGTTGCACACTGTCTCCAGCCACAGCTCGCCCGGTGAGCCGTACCAGGACAGCCCAGGAACACAGGCTTTCTCCCCATCTCAGAAGTACCAAGCATTTCAAGAGCACACCCCCCAGCATATGCTTGATCCACCGCAGCATTACCAGTTCCCTCCATCCCAGAGCCAAGATTTGTCACAGAGCTATCCTTCAGATGCTTCCCTGGAGTATAGGCCATTTGCTGCCAATGAGCAGTCTCCTGCCTACCAGCAGAATACCTTCGAAAGCCATGAACTGCAGTACTGTCCATCACAGAGCTTCTCCTCCCTCTTGAACGACTCCGAAGGCTCAGAGGGCATCTCCACTCCCCTCCAGCCGCTGACCAGTGCCCACCCACAGGCCGATGTCAGCTCCCATGCTCCAAACTTCAGCTTGCTTTCCAATAACATCTGTGGTAGTATGGAGCGCAGTGTCTCTTTGGCTACTTTGAATGTCTCTCTACCTGACCAAGGCATCACCAGAAGCACGACGCAACTGGGCAAGTCATTTTTTCAGTGGCAAGTGGAGCAGGAGGAAAACAAGCTGGCTAACATTTCTCAAGACCAGTTCCTTGCCAAAGACTCGGATGGAGATACGTGAGTGCTGCATATCTTGATGTTTCTGATGGGGAAGGTCGGGGAATGTTTCTCTTCGGGCTTTGGTGGCCCAGGGGTTATAGTGGAAGCAGTCCATTAGCAATGTTTGCATCCTGAGTGCAATAGCTTTGCTAATCAAGTGAAATGTGTAGACTTGCTGGTGGGGCACTTGTATGGTCCCATTTCAGGTGCTTGTTGTTACGCTCTTATCTAGTAAAAGAGGAGAAAAATACTCTTAACTCAGATGCTTTAAATTGTCCTGGGAAGAAAGTACCTGTGTCACACAATAGCTGGCAGCACAACACCCCTCCTGTTTGCTTGGATCTCTGTCATTGGCTTGAGCCCTAGTTTGTATGGTGGTCTAACTCTGTTTCCCCTCTTTCCCACAGCTTCCTTCACATTGCTGTTGCCCAGGGCCGACGAGCACTCTCCTACGTCCTTGCAAGGAAGATGGCTGCCCTGCACATGCTGGATATTAAAGAGCACAATGGCCAGGTCAGGTTCACAAGTATCTGTGCACCTGCTTTGTGCACCTGATTGCTTTTGCATGTCTAGACCTTGGGGAAGATGTGGTGAAAGGCTTATTTAATATTAACCCTGAGATTTAGCCTGCATGCTAATATTAACCTTGAGCTATTAATACTTCTTGGGATCACTTTGAGCTGGTAGAACTATGTGCTTTGCTTCATTTGTCCTGGCTTCCTGGTATTCATAATCACTGCTTAAATAATACCAAGTAGCCAGGCTTTTATTTGTTTTCGTTGCTCTTTCCTGTTAGAGATCAGATGACTAATAGTTTAAATTTTCTTCTCAATGTTTGCAGAGTGCTTTCCAGGTTGCTGTGGCTGCCAACCAGCATCTCATTGTGCAGGACTTGGTTAGCTTGGGGGCTCAAGTCAACACCACAGACTGCTGGGGTAGAACGCCGTTGCATGTTTGTGCCGAGAAGGGGCATGCCCAGGTCCTTCAGGTAAGAGCCAGGCAGGTGTAGCTCTGCCCTGACCGTTAGCACTCTTTATTTGTTGTCTTGAGAAACTGTGAAAACATTCCTCCTCCTCCTCCTCCTTCCTTTATCTTTCTGTGTAGCCTTGTGAGTATGTCTTGGGGCTCTACAGTAATAGCTCAGAGTAAGACTGAATTTTCCCATTAAGGTTCTCGCCATCCTTTCAGAGCAATTGGGTGGAATCCTCTTGTTTACAAAAACAATAAGTTTCTTAATGTCATCCTTTATTGCAACTTTGCTGCAGTAAGACTGTATACAAGCTTGAGGAAGCAATATGTGGTTTGGATAAAACCTAAATGCATACCTGTTCCCACTTCTGTAGGCGATCCAAAAGGGAGCCCTGGGAAGCAACCAGTATGTGGACCTTGAGGCAACAAACTATGATGGTGAGCAGTTAAGAGTTTATAATTTACAGAGTTACTGGATATTATAATGCTTTATAGCTGCTGATGCGAGTGTTATCCTGGGCTGAGAAGCAATAAAATGGAACGTATCTTTGCCAGTTGAAATTTACAGCTGAGTTGAAATTGCATTACAGTTGGTGTATCTGTTGGATAAAAACACGGTCAGGCTGCGCCTCTTTTGTCTTGCCTGTGACTGCTGTGTTTGGTGTGGAGAGTGTAGGCACTAATTGGCTATTGTTTAAAGCATTTGAGTGGCAGTGATAGACAGAGGGGCTACAGAAGCCAGAATTTCTGGCATCAGAGAGCTGTTTTAATTTAACCTCTTTTCCATATAACAGCTCTAAAGTATGTTTAGTAAAAATAATAATAAAAAAAAATATTGGGAATTGATTCTTGCATTATCTGCTGTCTGAGAGCTCACAGTAGGTTGCTACCTAATCCTCAGTGCCAGACAACCCAAATCTGAAGGCACATGGGAACAGTAACTGCCACTGATGAATATGGAACTATCCCTGAGCTTGACAGGGGTTAGAAGCTCCTCTGTATTTGAAACAAGCAGTCAGTCAATATTTCTGTATTGCACTTGTTCATTAATGATGTTTTCTTTAATGTTAAGGTTTGACACCACTGCACTGTGCTGTTCTGGCTCACAATGCTGTGCTGCATGAACTGCAAAACAGTCAGCCACCTCACTCCCCTGAGGTCCAGGAGCTTCTGCTGAGAAACAAGAGCCTGGTAGAAACCATCAAGGCTCTGATTCAAATGGGAGCTTCTGTTGAAGCAAAAGTAAGTAAAATGGCTTTGTGTGAAGTGTCAGATCCAGAGAGAATGTGGAAGCAGGTCATGTTCCTTTCTCCCATGCCACATTTCAGGTTTATTACAAAGGAAGTAGACTAATTTAAAAGCTGCTCTGCAGCTTAATTTACCCAGGTGGAATGAGAATGCTGCATTTATTCAGAGCAAGGTATTATCAGTGCAAATGAACCCTGGGGAAAGAGGGAGGTGACAGTCTAATTTCTGGATTAAGAATGGTGCTATGCTGGCTGCAGTTGGATGCGTCTCTAAAGAAAGAACATGTTTGGAGCACTCTGAAGTATCCATAGTAATAGGGTGCTGATGATACCTTGTTCTTGAACTGCAGATGTGAATTGAAAACTGCTTACCTGCCCAGTTTCAGCCTGTGCTGGGCCAGACCATTATGTGATAAATATCTGATACTTTGTCCACAATGTAAGCTGACTGCCAGATGAGATCTGGTCCATTGTTCATTATACAGTGAGATCAAAATATCTATTGATTGACCCTCAGTGATCTGTAGTGCAATTATGTTTGTTCAACACTCTGCAGTTACTCTACTTTCTGCTCTATTTGTCTGCATATTCACTCTGGAGTAAGTGAAGCACCTGCAGGGAAAACTAACAGTCCCCTTTTTGATAGGATCGCAAAAGTGGTCGCTCAGCTTTACATCTGGCAGCAGAAGAAGCAAACCTGGAGCTCATCCGTCTCTTCCTGGAGCTGCCAAACTGCCTCTCTTTCGTTAACGCAAAGGTAGGGTGGTTTTTACAGGAAGCTGGGATGTGCACATCCAATGTGTGGCATTGCAAGTGTCCTTTTCTTCATGGAGTTACCTCTGTCTTCTCCAGGCTTACAATGGCAACACAGCACTCCACGTGGCTGCCAGCCTGCAGTATCGGGTGAGTCAGCTGGATGCTGTGCGCCTGCTCATGCGAAAGGGAGCCGATCCAAGTGCCAGAAACCTGGAGAATGAGCAGCCAGTTCATCTGGTTCCTGATGGCCTTGTAGGAGAACAGGTAAAAAAAACAAGCAACCTTTTCCTATGATCCCATCTGTCCCCATCTACACAAAAGCCTTATTCCTCTCTAGAAGTTGTCTTTGGGTTTTGAGTTGCAGCTTTTAAGGAAAAGATTTTTTTACTTACAGTCTCCCTTGTGGATCTTTGGCTTTAGTCAGGATCAGGCAGAATATGTAAATTATAGGTTTCACTCATAGCTTTCATTTTCTCTGTCTCACAAGCTTCTTTCCTGTCAAGATAGCATTTTTTTTCTTTGTAACCTTGCAGCATAGTGGAGGTAATATCCCTTTTGGAGTTCATCTCAGCACAGCATGAGATCATGCTTTTGTTGGTCTTGTCATAATTAGTAATGGCAATTTTTAGACCTGAGGAAAAGGTGAGGAAAATCAAGGTTTTTTTTCTAGGAGCTATACAAATACATGGAAAAGGGCTCTTCACCTAAGAAGTGAATAATTGAAGCAGCTGAGTGATTCCTGTTGCCTTTGACTGGTTCAGATGCTGCAGAAGTGGATCAGTTCTGGTGTAACTGAACTTAGTGCTTAGGCTTAGACAGATGAGGAATGTGGAACAGAGATCTAGGGTTTTGGGGTTTATTTTTTTCAGACTGTGATGAAGAATACTAATGGTTCTGTCTTCTTTTCTTCAGATAAGACGTATCCTAAAGGGGAAGGCGATTCAGCAGAGGGTGTCGCCGTTTTAACCTCCATGTTTCTTGGAGTTCAGCAACTCACACTCACTGTCAGTCAGGCAGTCCTAATGTATCTGTAAATAGACCATTTGCCTGGTGCAGGCAAATGTTAGTTGTTTCTATGAAACAAAAGTATTTTGTTCACTATCATATAGTGGGTTATGTAAGAGTGAAAACAAAACAAACAAAACTCAACAAATTCCTCTGAGCATATGGGAATGTTTCATCCCCAAGTACGTGGAACATTTGCTGGGATACCTGGATTTCATACCTACAGCAAGACTGATTTAAACAGCCATGCAGATAACTTCTGGAGAAGGACAATTCTACAAGAACTCTTTTTGTTTAGAGTGGGCTGATAGATGTCAACATCGCAGAGTTGTTTTTTGTTGTGTTTTTAATAACACTTAAATATTAAGTGCAAGAGAAATATTTTTTGAACTTGAACATTTATTTATGTAACTTTGTGGCTTTCTTCCTGTATCTGATGCAGGATTGTACATAGTCACTGGTTTATTGTACAGCTGTACAATGCGAAGACCTGACCGCGGGGGAATGAACTGAAGAAACAAGTTCCTTGAGCTTGAACTTGCAAGTTGCTTATAGAATTCTAATGCTGTACTGGTGCAAATTGGGTAAATTCAGTTGTTTTGAAAGAGTGAAAGCTTCAAGTACAGTTAAGAGAGGTTGTCCCTAGCACTGATTTGTGCATACTTTTAGAGTTGTTAATAAAACATGAAAAGCCATTCTTCTTCAGGGCCTATCAGGTTTTCTTGTACCCAGTAGAGGTTTTTCTTTTGTCAGGATAATAGATTGGAAGATCGTGGCTTTTATAATGTGTATATAAATTTGTTGTACTTAAAGAATATGATCCTGCTTCAGTGAAAGTATTTAGCATGTACTTAACTGTTGATGCATGCTGAAATCTCTCCGTGTTAATTACAATACTTCAAGATGCGTAAGCCCCACTAGTGTTAGTAGGACTTAAGCACATGCATAAGTAGTTTGCTGAATTGGGCTCTAGTTAATTCTAGAGACTTAGTGGTTTTCACTTCCTAAGCAGAGTTAGTCCATTTATGGTTTTACCTTATAGGTATAGTGGCTAGCTAATATTTGAAGTTAACATGTTTGAATTTTTTAATAATTGTGGGTATTAATGCAAAACATATACTAATGATGCTGTACACTCGTGTTCTGTTGGAGAAGACTTCTTCCTATGACTTTCTAAGCCATCCATGCTGCACTGTAATCCAGTAATATGTCTCTCTATGGTCTTTGCTCTCAAACTGTTTTTGTATCACGTGCAATTCTCTTCCATAACTGTTTAATTAGTCTGTGCTGTTTTGACAAAGTATGTCTTGTAGACAAGTGAAAAAATTTGGTATGCAGAGGCCTGGCTGCAATGTATTTCTTGAAGGGTCTCATGTAACTTGTGTTAGAATAAATATGCTAATTAAATGTTGGTGGTTGCTGTCTGTGATACAAGTAATGATGAAACCAAGCTTGAGACAAAACCAATTTAGCATGGTAATACCGTGGGACTGGTAAAGATCCCTCTGTCAAGGATGAAATGAAGTCTTTCCATCCTGCTGTTTGTGCTGGCTCTCGTTTGATGCTGGTTTTGAAGATGGTGATTGGGTGTGTTAGGTCTGCACCATCCAGTTGTCTTGCCTGTGTATTTAGTGTGTCAAACAGAGTTAATAGCCACCGGGTTGTCCAAATTGCAGGTTGTTACCTGAACACTTGTCCTTGTATACTTGAAAGGATGATAGCAGTTCTGACAAGGTCATGTTTTCCTTATGACTTCCTTGCCTTGGTCCTCCATTCTTATAGCTCGGGTACAAGCAGTCACCTTTGGACAGATGGAAGTCTGCATGAGCAATGAGGCAAAACACATGGGGAAAGACAGCCCTTGCTTCACAAATAAAAGATGGGCTCTGAGCTGGCCGTGACCTTTCAGGGGACTGTCATCAGACTGTCCTTGTGGAGCACTGAGCTAAGATGGCAACAATCAAGAAAAGTGAATGAAGCATTAAGGTCTCTAGCAAAGGAACTGAGGGGAAAACAAGAGTGTTTTTATGCTACTGTATAAACCTGTTGTCCACCCTTGCCTTAATGATGTGTGCAGTTAGAGTGTCCCCTGAGATAAAAGTGTTTTAGGATCGGAAGAGGCTTGGGTGTGGAGGATCTTACTTGCAGGGAGCAGCAGAGAAAACTGGGGCTTTTCAGCTGCAAAAGCAATGGCTGAGAGCAGGTATGACAGGTCTGTGGAGTCAGGTCAGGCCAGAGAATCAGTCTGGATGAGCTGCTTGCTGTCCCTTTCAGCATGAGAGCTGGAGGCTACTAATGAGGGTGCCAACAGGATGTGATTCCTTGAGATAGGAGGAGGAGGAGGTAGAAATGACACTCGTTGACTCGGGGCAAACCCCGGTGCCTACTTGGACCTTTTTGTGGAGAGTTCTTAAAGGGATTATCCACGTGACACAGTCCTCTCTGTCTTGAAGGGTGCAATACTGAACTGCAGGCTTGTCCTGCTCTCAGCTCTTCCCTGGGGACTTGCTAATGGACACTTGCAGACCTGATACCAGACTAGATTATATTCCTTACTCAAATCACTGTGGCTGGGCTTTTAGTGGCTCATGGGTTCAGTCTGGCTCCACAGATTCTGTTTGCATTTTTCCTGAGAAGAAAATGTAGGAAAATAATCTTGCAGCCAGTTGAGCTTGTCAGGGGAGTGCTCACAGATCTTTTGCTCTGTGCAGAAACTCACTCTCGCCAGTCTCAAAAATGGTGCTTGGTGCTGAGAGGGTGGCAGAGAGGGGTCTGCACAGTGTTTAGCACAGAAGAGTGGGAAATAATAATAGAGACTGGAAATAGAATTGAATTTCTAGTTAGGGTATGCAAAGATGAAATGGCACTTCTTTATGCAGGCAACTAATGGGGCCCAGGTTATGGTGAAGAGGCTGTCATCTGCACCTTTTGCTGCAAGAGATGCTGCCGTATGGGTGGGCTGTTCTTGGGTTTGTTTGGTTTTTTTGGGGGTTGGTTTTTTTTGTATGTATGTATGTTTCCATTTTCTTTAAGAGGTGATTAGGCAGGAAAAAGAGTTGCAGATGGGATGTTCAGACCCTACAGGTCAACCTGATCTGACTGCCTGGCACCTCTTTCTGGGTGGCAGTGAGTCACCTCAGAAAAGAATGAAGTACCTTGGGCTTGTAAAGGTGGCAGAGCATAATAAGCATGCCTTCAGTCAGTGTTTGAGAGTGAGGTGGGAGCTGCCCTTGAGAGGCACTGAACAAGTGCTGCTTTCACTGGCAGTTGTACCCTTCTGGAAGGGGTGCTCCTAGCACTCCAGTAGGAAATTCCTCAGGGGAGACAAGTGTTTAAAGCAAATTTAATCTGCCTAGTGCCTCATTTCATTGTCTCAAGACCTCATTTTCACAAGAAAGCATCCCTACTCAGAGTCTAATTGACTCACTTTTTCTCTCTTGTGGTACTGTGAAGTTCTGATGGATCTGACAGAACTTCTTACTAGAAACAACCCCTTTTTTTAGAAGGGTGACACTAAATATTTAGCAGGCTAATAGTGCTTACCTGAAAAGTTAGGGTGCTAGGAAAGTGCAGAATAGTTTTTGTTGATGTGGATTCATGCAGGCATGCCATTTATTTCTCTGGCTGGAGTAGAGGCAGAAGAGACTCTGGCTTGGGTTCAAGTAGTGATGTTAAGACACACGGAGCCTTGTTCCCAGGATGTTTCTGATTTGTTTGTCTAAGCAAGCCAAACCTCAGTAAAGGGTTGCTTTTTTTGATTTTTGTGGGCTACTCCTCTGGCTGGAGTTGTGGAAGGTGGCAATCCATGATTTACAAAAAATGTGTTCTGCTTCTGGGGATGGAAAACGTGCATTTCCCACATTTATTGCTCATTTTATATTTTTATCAGAAAATGAAAACATAGCCAGGAAGTGCATTTTTAGAGAGGTTGGGTGTGGTAGAAGCAATTGCAAAGATACAACATGAACTGCTTGTTCTTCTTGCCTGACAGTTTGCTTATCTGGTTGTCTTTCTTTTAAAAATATATATGCTTCCCTGTGTAAGGGAAGAGCTGAGGATGATTAAAGTGCAGTCAACATGGGAAGATAAAGAACAGGTTCCTGCAAATATCTACCAAAAAGTGACCTGATCTCTCAGTATATTAGAAACAAATTCTTCTATTGTTATCTAAATACCTTTCTTGAGTGTTTGGTGGTCTTGGCCTGAGATACTGAAGTCACACAGCTATCTCCTCATCGAGTTGGTTGTGTTGTTCCACCTCTAGTAGTGTCATGTTGCCATTTGAATGATTAGGACAAGGACCAGCACTGCTGGTGCAGACACTGACCTGTGCCTGGGTTTAAAAAGGCAAGCAGCACCCCCAGATGTCAGGGCATCTTTCAAGCAGCTTCCCATCTCCCTTCCCCACCGCCCCTGGGGCTGCAGCATTTTGTCAGTTTGAGAGGAAACCTCTCTTAATGTCTTTGATTTATTTTTTTTTTCTGGAAGGTGAAATAATAATTGAAGAGGAGGAAGTTTTAGTTCGTTCAAGGGGTGGACTGCTGCTATTTCTGCCTCTAGATGAGGTAGCACTAGCACCTAAATGAAGTGGTTCCTGACAGCTGCCTTTGCTATCTGGGATGGCTCATCTCTACACAAAGCCCGTACGGGTAGCAATGTTCCCTGGCAAAATTTTCCTGAGTGTTGTTGGCTAATAGACCAGTGTCTAATCTTACAGTGATTCTTTAGATCTGATCACCATTAGCAAAAAAGTCAAGGCAGCACTAATGAAATTGGGAACTGCACTAGTGTAGTGCCAGAGGTGGTCTCTTCAAAGAGTTGGACTTGGGGGTTGGTTTCTCCTTTAAGTGCCTGTCTTGGCCTTTCTGGAGAAAGGTAATATGTCTTGGGCTGTGTTTGCTTAGCATGTATTTATTTTCAGCTCTTGTCATTAAAAGGCCCACTCAATAAATCTTTGTTTTACCTGGTAAACCCTACTCTTGGCTCTGGAAATGAGATCTAGACCACTTTGGGAAAGTGGTTTCTGCACTAACCAACTTACACTTCACCTATGGCTTTTCAATCTGTTTCTGGTGAAATTTCTGCCTTCCCCTTTGCTAGTCAGAGAGCCTGAGGGAGAGATGACCAAGGTGGTACTTTAGATTTAGGAGGGGGAGCAGACAGTGAAAGGAAGTTGCCCATTGCTTATCTGGACTGTGAGGTAGGCTGTGAGGAGTCCGAGTGAAATGTCTTTGTGTGGATACAGCGCAGATTCTTTCACATATGTTTAATGACAGCTTGCAGCTCTGTTCAGATGATCTTGGTCACATATGTGACCATTTGGTGCCACGGTAGGCTATGTGTTGGCTGCCTGTTGCTGGTTTTTAGGCAACAAATAAAAGATCTCTTCAGTAGTGCTGAGCTCTTCCCATTAACTCCATGTGGGAGAGAGGCAGAGTTAAATCATTTCAGTCGGTGGCTCCTTGGGAAGCCACTTTTTCAGCCATTGCTCAGGTGTCTCTCGAGGCCTTTCTGGGAAGGCTCAGAGCTGTCCTGTAAGCTTCAAACTTAGGCTTGCTATAAAAGAGGACTGGGACTACATAAACACTGCTGTTTGTGGCCAGCCCGTAAATCCTGCGGAACTCAGGCAGACCACAGGTCCTTGCCCAAGGACTTTCACTCCATTAAAAACATCTCAGTAAGTGATGCCAATAAATTTGGGGTTTCTGTAAGAAGAATTAGCAATCTGAGGGCACGGCAATGAAAGATCTTGAGAGATGCTTCAGTTTTACCTATGACATTGTCCTTCACACTGTGCTGCAGCTAGGAGTCCTGTGTAGGAATAAGAACTGGGTTACCAGTCGCAAGCCATGTACATTTTGAGGGGGTTTGAGGAGGATTTTGAGGCAAACCATCGAGATAGTAGCATGCTGTTATTATTATTCATTAGTAGATTTCCAGGTGTCTTCAAAAGCCTATAGTAATCACTAAACCCATCAGCTAGATAAGAAACCAGAGGCAGAGCAAAGGAAGGAAGCTCCTCTGAAAATACTCAAAGAACTGCAGGAGCTGCATCCGAAGGTAATGTGGGTTTGCAGTTATTCTTGTTACCTGCTCTTTCTAAATTTGCTGACTAACACAGTGAGCAGTGACTGATCTGTAGGTCATTCATGATCCTTTTATGTCATCCATGTTTAGTTCATGCCTTTTGTGCTCTCACTTCAGAGACCCTGCCTGTGATACTGATTTTGCTCACTGCTAGGTTCGCCAGACTGTTGGATCAGCCATTGGACAAAACCTCAGAAATTACCTGAAAACTCCTTTTCCCTGAAAAATCTCATCTTTCCAAGACATGTTTGCTGGAACGGGAAGAGAAAATCAGGCTCAGACGAGGAAAAAAGACACCAGAGCAAGCTGTGCATGCTATGACTGCAGGGAACTCGGAATTAGACTCTGGTTTCATTGCATTTTGTGAACATTGGAGGCAAAACTATGAAAGCCTTTTCTAAGTGAGGTAAAATCATATAAAGACATTTTTAGAAGCTGGTCATGAACCATGCTTAGTCCTTCATCAATTTCTTAAAAAAGAAGGAAGATGATTCAAACTGAGAGATAAACATTTGCCTTACTGGTATGAGATTTAATGGTGCTTAAGACATCACCATGAATGCCCTGATGGAGCTGTATAAACTGAGTGTTCCTCTAGGGAGGAACATGTCCTAGCTCCAGCTCAGGACATGAATGACTCACGGGGAGGTAACGATGCCGTTGGGTCAGCTGCTCTGGTGCTGAGGGTAGAGATGGCCTTTGCTTAACAAAACCAATAATGGAGTGTCTTTAAAAGTGAGCAGATAGGGGAGGGTGCTTTACTGCCTAGAAGATGCAGCTTTTATCCAGCTCTGTCCTTACCCTTGGCCCTAGTTACAAGCTGGTATGGTTTTTCATTTTCTCAAACTTTCTCACACATGTCTGTGAATAAAAACCATGCATATGTAGAGTGAGTTTATATTATGGATCAATTCTCCTTCTCTGTAGGAGAATTGTATGTATATATGCATGCAAAATGTAAGTATGTAAAATGTATTGTGTGGGAGTACATAAGGCTGCAAACTCTTTAAAGAAGATTAGTCTTTTTATCCAGGAGTAGTTCATTACTTCAGAAGTTTTTACTTTCTTTTTTAAAAATAGAAACTTTTCTCATGTTATTCCCTTGAATTTGCAAAATGAATGCATTAGTGAAATCCTGTAGTAAAAAACAAAGCTCTATGGGGAATAAAAGTCAGGTTTCTAATGGTTTTCTGTCCTGAGAATGAACGCCAACGTAAATTCTCCCATGCCTACTAAGGATGAGGCAGAGTCCTTAGCCATTGGTGAGGACCCTAATGTCCTCCCTGTTTCTCTCTCAATAAATTAATAAATCTGTAAGTCTGTGTGACCTAGTAAGTCTTGTAATCTCCTCTCTGCTCCTGTAAGGAGCAGGACCCCCAGGAAAGGTGTTTTGTGTGCACCCTGTGGCATAGAGGGCTGAGTTAATGCTGCAGAAGGCTGATCTGCTGTCTGGAAAAAAACGTGTAGTGCATAAGGAACTTCTAGCCCTCACCCAGGGCTGAAACCTGCCTGTGCAACCAGTAGTGCAAAGGCAGATACCTTTGTACTTTATTATAGACACAGCAAACAAAGATTTGATTTTTTTTTTGTTTGTTTCTTCTTCCTTTGCTGTCATAATGAAATTTTATTACTGTAGTGGTTTTATCTGTCTCCTGATGAACATGAATGTCTTTAGTTCCTTTCCCACGCTCTCTGCATCAGTGTCCCAAGGTGCTTCTCTTGATTTCATGGCAGTCACTTTCCACACCTTGCATGCCCAGCTGTAAGTGCAGGCTGGGCTGTGGTGGTGTGGCTGAGCCCAGGGGTGGCTGATAGGAGAGAGTGCCAGAGCAAACCCGACTGCTGGTGTGCAATTGCTGGTCAGTGACTCCTGTTGGAGTAGCCCAAGCTCAGGATTGGGATTTTTGGGCTTGGATGCAGAGAGTGATGGTGTGTGTGTGTACCTCCAGCTGCCTGGTTTTGGTCCCTGGTCATGAACAACTGAGAGAGGTATCCTTGCTGCAGGGACATTGACAATTGTCTTCTATTCATCTGGGCTGGACAGAGCAGCAGCACCATGATCATGGTTAATATGCTTTATGTGCTTTTTAGAAAGGTGCTGGAAAGATGAAACAAGAGCTGTGGGGAAAGCAGCTTGCTCTTCCTACACTGCCACTCCCCAGCTGATGCTTGGGCTCCCCTTTCCCCACTCCTGTTGGAGGTCCTTTGCTCTCCAGGGAGGTTCTTGTCTGTTGCTGCTTAGCTGGGGCTGCAACTATTAAGCCCTCTTGCCCCTTCCTTGTGCTGTCTGTGCTCTTCGAGTGCAGCAATGGCAGCTTCCTTCAGGGACCTACTAATGGCTGCTGTCCCCTGGAAATTCCCCCCTTGAGCCGTACCTTTGCTCCCACCCTGTCCACTACATGCATGTCAGGGATGTTGCAATAGCCTCTGCTCTAAAGACCTCTTGGTCTAGATGCTAGGTGCATGGACAAGTTTAATAGGGGCCCTACTTCAGAAATGTGTCTTCCCTGGTCACTGGCTTGGTGTCTTCCCAGAGGCCTCCTGGTGCAGATGGGTATTTGGGGAAGATTTGAATAAGGTGAGGGGAGGGAGGAGGCCTGGCAGCTCCATCTGGGTCTCCATTTGTGTACAGAGTTCATATGCTGCTGCAGCATTGTCCTTGTTATCAAGCTGGTGGCTCTGGTTCTTGCCCTGCCTGTTTATTTTTACTCCATTGTTGAATTTATTGCTCCTGGACTCCTTACTCTTGTTGGCTCCTGGTAAATTACTGCCTCTTATTAGCCTTAAATTACTGCCTCTTACCAACCTTTAATTATTTGCTGCCATCATACCTTGGTGCCACATCCTTTTAATTAGTGTTGCCATATTGGTGGAGACTCCTTTGTGCCTTTGCTAAACCCATTAGCTTTGCTTTAGCCATCCTCGTGTTTCTCCCTGTCCCTCCTTCTCCATCTCCTTGTGTCTTGTCTTGATACTATGGAGCATCATCCTCATCCTTTCCTGTTATGGTCTTATTGCAACCCTTGTGGCTTGTCCTGTACCACCTCGCTGCCCTGTTCCTCTACAACCTGCCTCACGTCTGTCTTTTTGGGGCTGGAGGGTGTTGGTGGATTCCTTTCTTGGAAGTCTTCTCTCTTTCTGCTTTTACACATGTTCTGATATCTTCTGCCTGTCCAATTTCCCTCATCTCTCATTTCTTTCTTTGCTAGTGGTTTCTTCTGCCAGTGTCTTGATTACTTTGGTGGGACACACTTTGCAACTTTCTCCTCTCTTTTGCTGCCAAACTTCATTTTGAAACCTGCTTTTCTGCTCAAGACTGGTGCTGGTGGCTCTTTGGTGCCTCTCTTCTTGAGCAGCTCCCAAAAGACACTGTCCTGTTGTATTCAGTCCACTGTGTTTAGTCTTAGTGCTTGCTTTTCCATGTCTCCTGCTCAGTCTCCTCCTTGGAGCACTGTGCCTGTGCTAGGGCAGTCAGGTCCTGCCTCTCCTGATGCCTTGGAGCACTCCATCTCTGTGAAGCTCAGGTTTTCCATGTTGTTACAGCATTTGGCTTCCATCACCACCCTCTGTCGTGCTCTGTTACTGTTCCCAGAGTCACATCCACACCCAGCCTTGCCTTTGCAGCCATCTTCTCCCCTGCTTGTTTTCCTGCTTGTGCAAATCCTACCAGCTTAAGCTTTTTCTGTCTGCTGCTACTGTAGTGTTGACTGTGGAGAAGGGACATTGAAACTTAGGGAGACTAGAAGAGGAAGGAAAAGGGATCAAAGCTAGAAAGAGCCAGATGTTGCTGTTATGCCTGGAATGAACCCATTCTACATATTCTTAGTCTCCTCTTCAAATTCCTCTGGTCATGACCCACTGATGAAATGTCAAGTGACTGCTTCTCTCCCCATGTGCAGGTCCCTGGGCTCATGCAGTCCTGCAGCCCTTGTGCCTTTTTCTTCACTCATGCTGTAGGCTGGCCACAGCTTGCCACTCGCCCTGCTGCCCACTCTGTACGTGGGACTTTATTTAGAATAGCCACTCTGACTTGCTGTGTGTTCTGCCTCTAAACACGTGGGCTAGCACTTGCCTTGACATTGCTGGTTTTTTACCCAAACTTGGCCATGAAAATTTCCAGTTGCTCTCTGTGTGCACCCAGAAGTGTTTTATTTGCTCTGCCATATCTCTGTGACCTAGGTCGTGTGCCTCATGGATGCTATTGATGGAGGTTGGTGGCTTTTGCTGGGACTGGGATGTCTTCCATGGTGCAACCCTCATTCAAGAGCCTTATACCCCCTGGCCAGTGCTGTCAGTTCTCAGGACCTGTCTGCTTGCTCCAAGCATTCAGCAAGATTGTGGTAATGATTCTGCCTGTGTAAGTCATTAGTTTAACTAATATTGTATCTCTTTATTGTAAAAATGCTCTTTGAGGTTGATTAATGAGGAGTGGGAGGAGATAAAATGAACTCTGGTTTTGCAGGTGAAACACCATTCCTTTAAAACAAAATACCTGAATCGTTAAAAAAAATAAACCCACTTAAAACAAACCTCTACTTCTTTCTGTGGGGAGACTGTCTCCCACAGAAAGTGATATTTTCTGCCTTTCTTTATTTTTTTTAAAAAGAGCAATATATTCCCTGCAGGTCCTTATCTGCCTGTCTTCATCTTAATAAAGTGCTAACATCTTGGGTCACCAGTATGTAGCCCAGGGGCTTGTCCCTTTGAAACACATCAGGTGTATGACAGAACTTATTAAAAATGTTGTGTTATCTTGAAGCAGGGGCCACAGCTTTCTGAGTCCCCCTTCACAGTGCCACAGCAGCTACCAGCTCCTGTCACATCTCGCAGGGCCTCTTGCACAATGAGCTGCTGGCTTAATGATAAATCTTAGCAAACCCGCAAAACATTCGTGTGGAAATTGCTCTGTCTGTGAAGAAACGTGCCCAAGAGTGAGTGTGGTGCCCAGCTCTCCCTGTGCTGCCCCAGCTGTAGCCTGGGAGACAGGAGGCTACTGCTGCCTTAGGGTGTCCTGCTGGACTCAGCCATCCTCCACTCAGCAGCCACTGTCCTTGGCCAGGGCTGGCAGAGACCTTGCAGACTGCAACAAGCCCAGATAGAGCCTCCCTAGGTGTGGTTCCTGACTGTCGTGTCCTTATCAGAAAAGTGTGGGCAAATCTGTGTTAAGCCTCTTCTCTTGCTAAATAGAAGTTCAGATTCCAAGTCTGTCAGCCTGGCTGGAAACTTCTTTCCAAGTGGAGGTGCCTTGGAGGGGGAAGGCAGTGTGATGCAGCTCTTGTAGCCATCCTTATATTCAGTTTATAATGCCACCAGCCTCTTTTGGTGCACAGCTAGATAACACCTTGATGATACCCATGGCAGTGGGGGAGGAATTCCTGCTCTGCTCTTGCAGAGAATGTAGCTGCAGCGCTCTGTTCTCCAGGGGTGTTAAAGATCACCTTTTGCCTTTTCTGCGTGTCACACTAGGCAGAAAAGAAGGCCTCATGAAACAGTTTTGGAAATACCTGGTTGTTTTGATTGTATAGTACACAACGTCCTTGAAAAATACCCTGGAGCATCAGTGCAGGGTGCCCTTTTCTGCAGCTCCCTTGTTACCTGTGGCTGCTTGCGATGGGGATGCACTGTGATGCTGAGATTGATAGTTAAACTGCAAGTGTGGGTACGGGGCTGCTGAGCAGAGGATGGATGAATTAAGTTAAAAAATGTGCACCTGGCTGCAGCCCAAGGCCTGTCTGCCTTGGCACGCGATGGGATGGAATGGGTGAGGAGCAGGAGGAGCATGTGTGAGGGAATATGTCTTGGCACTGCAAGCAGCATGGCCCATGCCTGCACTGACAGAAGCGGGTGGGAGGTGATGTGAGCCTGGGGGCTCTCATCGGCATGGCTTGGCTTGGCTTGCTCTCCCCTGCCCTGCTAGGCTGTGGCCCTGACTCTCCCTGCTGCTCTGCTCCTGTTCCCCGTTCTCCCTGTTGTTTTTCTTTGCTTCCTGATGAGCTGAACTTTGTTTTGGAGGAAGAGGGACACTGGTACAAGTGGAAAGATTCTCAGCAATAGGGAGAGGAGAGGATTGTTCTTAAAACCTTTTCTTGCCTCTCCCTTTCCTGCTCCCAGAGGGGCAGCAAAGCACCTCCAGTGTTCCAGGGCCATGCAGGACCTTGCCTGGGATACTGGCACCAGGAGGATGCTCTCAGACCTCAAGGTGCTTTCTGGTGACACTGCTCCCAGAGCTGCCTGTGCAAATGTGTGTGTGGGGAGGGCTGGGGCTGAAGCCATACCATCACACACAGCCCATCCTGTGCATGTGCATGGGCTGTGGGCAAGCTCGTGAGGCTGAGAGGGGAGCAGAGGTCTGTGGGATGGGGACCGAGTCATAACATCACATTAGACTCCCAGTCTCTCCAGTGCAAGCATTTTGGAAGAGTGACTCTCCGGGCGCTATCAGACAACATGCAAATGCATGCAGAGCCAGCTCATGCACCTAGCAGGGAACAAGCCTTCCCTTAAGGTAGGAGTGGGTGGGCCTGCTAGCTGTCTGGGCCTGAGAGGTAGGAAACACCCCAGCGTCAGTCCTGGCTCCAGAAGCAGGCAACACAACTGTGTTGGTAATTGCAAACTGTGCAGGGACTTTTGACAGCCCTACCCCACACTGGTTCGTTCCTGTCTGGAAGGAAAAGGATGTTTTTCGGCAGTGGAGGAAGGAGAACTGCAGTCTCCTCTCCATTTTGGTCCCCCTCCAGTTTACAGCAGGAGGAGTGGTGCTGGCACAGCTGGCTAGGGTGGGGTTGAGATGCCTTCAACCTATTCTTGACATTTTTTAATATGTCAGCCATTATCTTAATAGCAGAATGTAGTGAGGGAGTCCTCTCCCAGGAGATATCACAGATAACAGGGGTAGTATCTCAGTACTGGGCAGAGCAGGGAGCATGGAGGCTCTGCCAGCTGCCCTCTCCGTCTCTGGGAAAGGCTGACAAGGTCCTGGGTGCCAGCAGCACTTTCTCCCTTGGGCACTGGGCCCTCGGGCTTGTCTACTTCTCTCAGCAGCAGTCTGGGTGATTCTTCCAGCACCATCCCTGTGTCAGTTGCACACAGCTTCTTGTGGGTGCTGGCGTGGGGTGGGGGTCAGTAATGCTAAATGGAGTTGTTTTGGGACACCATGGCAAGCTGCCAGCCCCTCGCTGGGAAACAATCTTATTTGCCTGAAGGCTGTTTCTTAGAACAAGAGACCCCTGCTTTTGGAGAAAGACCTGCCTCACTATGGGGGGCTTGGCACTGACCCCTCCAGGGTTTCAAGCACCAGTACCTGCTTTTGCAGGGTGGGTTTTGTCAGAAAGTGGTGGAAAACTGCTGTCAGAATGGACAGCAGTTCTGACTCCACTGGGGATACAGCTGAGATGCTGGGTTGTGCCCGATCCTTTCTCATGCTCACTCTCACCACTTGCCACCTTCTCAGCTCTGTCAGGTGTTGCATGGCCTCATCAACATTTTCCACATGTCTTTTTTAAGTTTTGTTTTTTTAAAGGGTTTCTTTTTAACCTGGACCCCTTCACTGTATTCTCACAGGTTTGTTTCCATGGATGACAACTTCTATTAGAAGGATGAACCCAGCAGCATAGGGCTGGGTGAGCAGCAGCATGGGGAGGAAGATGATGGGAGAAGAATGCTGGCTACTGTGAAACAATCACTTTCTCCCCAAATCACATGGTGAGCGGGTTGTGCTGAAGATCTCTTGTCCTGTCAAGGCAAATCAGTGCCAGCTCAAGGAACCCTGCAGCCTCCTGGATCCAGAGAATGGGCTGAGATCTGGTCCTGATGCGGTGAAATCCTGAGAGAGCCTTGTGGCTCTTCTGGGACATAGGAGGAGGTAAGATTTTTGGACTGGCTGTAGAAAGGTGTGGAGGGCTTTCTTGTGTACCTGAGGGGTTATGGCAAGTGCAAAGGGTGAGCAAAGCTAGTCAGTTGGTGAGACGAGGCTATAATTAAAGCCTTCTGACCTCCTTGCCTTACCTAATTTCTTTTAAATCGAACCTTAAATCTACTTTCATTTTCCTTACCCAAGGCTAAATGCAAAGTGATGCAATTAGGTTCAATGAAAAAACAAATGGTAGAAAACTGATCAGAAGTGCTAGTCTGATTTCATCTCCCGTAAAGTGGTGGTCTTTCTGCTGCTTCCTTGCCTTTACAAAACCTCAATTACCAAGGAGACTTTTGCCTCATCTGTCATTCAAAAATGTCATTTCTCTTTCATTTTAATGTCCAAAACCTCCAGCCAAGCAAATATTTAGCATGCACACCAAACAAACCAGGACAAATTCCCCACCACTGTAATTATTCTCCAACACTATTCCTTGCTCTTAAATAGCTGGGATACCCTTGCAGGGAAGCTGAGGCTCACTGAGGCCCTGAGGCATCATACAGGGCTCCTCTAGCTGCTTTTCCCACAGCAAATCCTTCCTTTCTCCCCTTGGAAAGCACTCTAGTGTTAGCATGGGCAAACAGCTCGCTGAGAAGTGAGAGCTCACCTGTGCCTTGTGGAGAGCAGAAGTGCAACTGGCACATGGCTCTTCTCCATGCCCTTGTGTGGAGGCTTGCCCAGAGTCTGCCCAGGCTGCACCTCTGGAAGCAGTTGCTGCCCGTGAGGTTTACGCAGCCAGAGGAGATCAGGGAGTCTCCACAGCATACCTACACAGCCAGAAACCCAGGGGACTGGAGCCTCAGCTTCATGGCTGTGAAATGGCTGTGGTCCTTCCCTGGGGGCTTCGGGAAGGAGAGGTAAGAGGCTGTGTGAGTGTAGCAGATGGATCATTTGAGTCCTGCCTCAGTGCTTACTCTTCTAGTTAGCTTTCCACGTGCAGATAAGTGTTGTATTATTCCCAGTGTTCATGCATCTGTTTGTACAGGGGAGACATTCTAGCATGCTCTACTGGAGATGTGACACAGGGATATGTATCCTTGGCTAGACCCAAGGATGATAGAAACCAGCAGGGTACACCTTTCACTTCCTACATGAGTGTGGCGCTACAGAACCCCCAGCTCTTTTATGGCCCCTGTGACAATGTGGAAGGGGAAGTGAGACACTGCTTTGTGCAAGGATATTGCAGTTTTCTTGCAAGGCAATTTTTGGCATGATTCCTAGAAAGACCCTTTGATTTTTGTTTCCATTTTCCCATTAAGCAATTAAATTCAGTTCTGGAAAATGTTCAACCTGCTACTTCCATCGTTTTTAAATAGTCCTCTCCAGCTGCTCAGTCACTTCCCCAGGTGGGATGGGAGAGAAGAATTGGAAGGGTAAAAGTGAGAAGTTGTGTGTTGTGTGCAAGTATAATAGGCAAAGCAACAGCTGCACACACACGCAAAGCAAACCAAGTCACCACTTCCAGTCGGCAGGCTGGTGTTCAGCTGTCTGTGGGAAAGCCAGGCTCTGTCACATATAGTGGTGACTTGGGAAGACAAACACTGTAACTCCAGCTGTCACCGCTTTCTCCTTCTTCCCTGGATTTTATGGCTAAGCACAACACCACATGGTGCAGTGTAGCTGGTGAGTTGGGGTCCTGGCTGTGTCTCCTGCTGGCTTCTGGTGCAACCCCAGCCTCCTCACAGGCAGAGCAGCCTGCAAAGCAGAAAAGTCCTTGATGCTGTGTAATCCCTGCTTAGCAGTAACTAAAACATGAATGTGTTATCAACACTGTTTTGGTCAGAAATCCAAAGCATAGAACCATGAGCTCCTATGAAGAAAATTAACTCTATCCCAGTCAAAACCTGGGCACCTGTTATTTCCAGTGAGGAGGAGTAAGAAGTCAGTACTTTTATCCCAGTACTTTGTTACAAGTGCATGTTTTAAAGGACGTTGTGTGGACAAGATCTGTAAGCAAAGCTGTAATTTTTTATTAGTTTAACTGTTAAAACTGCAAAATATTAAGATATTCTTATTGGAACAGAGTCATTCCTTATTTTCTCACTGTAGGCATGAAAACTATTTTTTTTTTCCATCTGTACCAATTAGTTTAAGAAAAGACACAGGGTTGCAATTGTGCCTTCATAGCAGGTGACTGCCTCTGTACTGTTGAGGCTACAACAGGGCAAGAAGTATAAAAGTAGCACCTGAACAGGAGGAGTGCTGCAAAGATAGAGGGAGTGTATATATCAGGTTCAAGAAATGTACAAATTAACCTGTCAAATTCAATAACTCCATATGGCATGTAATCCAAAGTTCAACTTCGTTTAGGCTTTTATTGCTTGCTCAGAACCAACTGTTCCAATAACTTGCTTCCATGTGGGTTTCTTTTAAATGTATATGTTAGAGCTGTTATTTCAAAGAAGTAATAAAACTTCAAAAACTGGACTTCGAGTTTACACTGTGCTTGGGAATTGAAATTTTTAAAATGGGATTTGTCTTTTTCACCTGGAGAGAGTGTGTGTGAGAGAGAGCGAGCGAGCAAGAGGGATATCTTTACATATCTACATCATGTTGAATTTCAAAGGGCTTTACAAATCTTAGTCTTACAAAATCTACTGAAATGCTATGCTTTGCATATGATTATATGAAGCTCATTAGTAAGGGTACTAATGAGCCTTTACACACCTGAGGCAGATAAATGAAGTTCCAGAGTAAAATGATTTGCTTAAGGTCAGACTCCTGTAAGCTAGCAGCAGAGCTGGAAATAGAAACCATTGTTTCCCAGTCCCTAGTACCATATTCCCACGGACGGAATGTGTTGGGTTTTTTTAAAGATGAAAACGCTGCTGTTTGTTCATGCTGTTTTGCTTCTTGTGCTTTTAATGTAATCTTCACAAATGCAAATGTCCTGACCTAGAGCTATATAAGGCCTTCATTAAAAGCCTTTCCACAATATCACAGTTGTATGAAGCAGAGGGGATAGCCCAATTTAACAATTCCCACGCCTCGTAAAATGATTGGCCTAGTTTCTTTAAAGTGGGTTTAAGTCATGGCCCCCAATGTGATTTAACACGGAAGCCACACTATTAATTGTCTCCCTTCTGCCGTTAACGTAGCGAGTTACTGGAAAGTGAGGGAAGCACTGTTTGTCTTTCATACGCTAATAGCTGCTTTTGCATGGGTTTTAATCTTTATTTTCAGGCTACAACAGGGCATGCTGACCTTCCTCCTCCCTTCTGCTCTGAGGAGCTGTAATGGGGATGGGGGTGAGCGCAGGGAGGTGCAGCCCCAGTACTGGCATCAGCCCTCTACCCTGGACGTGGGCAGTCACTGAAGCACCCCATGCCCACACCCTGGAGCAAAACTGGGCATCGTGATCCCACCTGATGAATGGAGACAGTCTGCTTTAGAGAGATGCCTGGACACTCCTGGTTACACCCTTCAGAGGGTACTGCACCTCCACGACCGTGTGCTTTACCTGTGAAGGGTGAGACCTCCTCCATGCTTCTCTCCTTCTCTCCACTAACCTCTCTCCTTCCTCCCTCTGGGAACAGCTTGCCATTTTTTCCCTTCCCTTCCCTGTTACTGCTGAAGCAGAACAGCTGTTAATCTTGTCAACTATTTGGAGCAAGGCCAGTGAAAGGGGTTTTTGGCAATTCTAGGCTTGCAGAGAAGACTCGTGGCCCAGGAAAAAAAAAAAAAAAAAGATATATATACACACATATATATGTATAGATACGTGTATATATGCATATATACATAAACATATGAGAGAGAAAGCAAGGGAGGGAGTCTGCCAACAAGCCTACCATGTCAGTGTGTGTGTGTATTTTTTTGGCAGGGCACATGTGACTCTGTGCCTGCACATTTTATGCCGTTTCGATGTACTCTTCTCATCCTGAGCCCATTTTAAACTTGAGTGGCTGGGAACATGAAATCATTCCTTGGGATGGTGGTACCAAGGAAGGTATTGTCATCTGTGATCGTGGTCTACCTACATGGCACAGATCGTCCATCCCTGTGCAGATGTTGTTTTCTCTGACAGTGCTTGAGCTGGTGTGGGTAATGCTGGCAAGTGGAGCACGGTAAATGAAAGCAAACAGTTTACTTCTTGATAAACTGAAAGGATGAACACTCATTCTCCTATGTATCTCAGCAGATGGTCGCAGAATTCAAATACCTCACACTGATTAAAATCAGAGGTTTTTTTGTAGGTTATCTGAAAACAGCCTCCTTTTTCAATGCAGTGAGACAATAGCAATAAAAGCTGTAAAACTGTGTTCTTCTTTTGGCACTAGCCCATTGTAAACAGCAAGCTACTGGACTTAATAAGGCTGTCATTTTTAATAACTGAATGTTTCTCTCCCGGCTATTCAGGTGGGCTATTACTGGTATTTAATATTACTGGCAATGTTGTTATATATTCTGTGCCAGTGCTGGCAAAGAGCAAGACGATTCTTCCAGATAACAGCCCTGCAATAGCATTTTTCTGGATGTGAATGAGAAAAAAGCCCAGGCAAAGGCACTATACACTTGTATTCAGCTTTGCATTTTTCTTGCAAACATTATTTCAAACACTGAAAGAGTTAAAAGAAATAATTATGGGTGTAAGCTTGTTGATTCTAGTTTCTGTTATGGCAAACATAAAAATGTATTGACCTAAAAGGTAAATGTTGATTGAAGAAAAAAGCTGACGTCAATATAGGCTCCAAAACACTCTGTATCTTGATGTCTGGCACATGAACACTGTACCTTCTATATAGTGTGAAATACTTAGGATTGTTTTAATTAGATGGATAATAATCTGGTGATCGTGGTTGTCATTTCAAGCGTAACAATTTATGGCATGACTAATTCTGCTGGAAAAAAAACAAAATTGTCAGCAACAATCTGGAGGGCTGAGCAAACTGTTGAATGAGAGCAATTTATTCCATCAGTGACATCGATGGGCTTTCAGAGGAAAAGATTTATATACTCTGCCTAGTCTGCCCAGATTCTCAGTGTGATGTCTTTTGTGGGTTTTTTTCTGACCAGTGTGTTTTGTACTAATTTTTCCTGTCCACCAAGAAATCTGACGGATACCAGTTTGTGGCTGAAGCTATTTGATCCCAGTACCATCCCTCCCTCTCTTGTAGATGTGCTGGTGCTGGTTTGGTTTTCTCCCCCTCCTTGGAGGTTGTTGCCTCCCACAGCCCAGACTGGGACCATTGTGCGGGTCATCCACTGTCATTAGCCTTTCTCTGCGTAAACCTGTGGACCTGAGCTCATCTCTCTCCCAGTTTTGCACAGCAGTGAATTATCTCCTGAGAGTTAAGCAGCTCTGGGCAAGCTGGCCTGCCAAGGAGAGGGCAGCAGCAAGATGAAGTCCTGTTGAAGTATTGTGGGTGCCTCAAAGACATCCACCAGTGTGCTGACTGGTGTATCCAACAACAGGACTTACACCATGTGCAAAGTGAAGGTAAATTCTATTTTGCCTTTCCAATAAAAGCCCTACTTGCAACGTGTGGAGATGGTTCATGGCTGGTCATGAAGGAGATGTGTGGGCATCTTCTGGCTCCCAGAGGTGAGGGATGGGGCTGGGTTCCAGACGGTGGAGGAGGATACAAGCTCTGGGTTGGAGCCTAGGGATGTGGGTGTACTGGGACAAGAGATGGCCAGGAGCTGGGACAATTGCCTGGGGTATGCAGGGGTGGAGCAGGAGAGGGTGGTGTGCCTGCAGCTCTGCTAGCGGCCATGCTTGAGTAAACTACGATTAGGATTAGACTTGTAAATCTTCTGAGAAGCCCTTGGGAAAGCACCCACTGTGATTCACAGGACTTCCCCCCACCTGCACCACACTGTGTACAAACCTGGACCAAAGCACTCGCTGCCCCTCTGCCAGGGATGTTTCTCTAGAGGTAAAATCTGCGTGCTCAGCAACTGCGTCTGGCTCCGTCACCGAGCCTGCTGTTGAGCCTCAGTGCATCAAAGACCTCACGTGGGGGATTCGGCTTTCCTCTGCTTCTGTGTATTAGACAAGCTTGCATTCATTTTTGTGAGGCCCCAGTGGGGGTCATAAGTATGGATAACAGAGAAAGGCAAGGTGGAAAATGAACAACAACAACAAAAAAAGGCATTTCTTGGTTTCTTAAGACAGCTCTGACTTCATGCATAGGTTAATTTTTTTTTTCCCGACTTCTTTTTCCTCACCCTGATATGTAAGTGGAGACTAACATGTTTCATAGAGAATGCAGATCTTTCCAACCTAGAATTAATCCCTGCTTATCCCAAACCTGGCTTTAAGAGAGTCTCTTCATTTGAAGGCAATTTGAAGTAGTGCTTTTTTCCCCCTCTGTATTTAGCCTGTCTCCATGTCCCGTTCTCAAGCATTTTTTTCCCTTTCAGAAACCTTAAAGGAGAGACACTTGGATTAGGATTTTAAAGTTAAATATAAAAGAGGACATTCTCAAGCTGCAGCCTATTTCTGCCAGTTTATGTCTTAAGAAAGCGATTACTGACTTGAGGCCTGAAGTATTGAAGTATTGTCCACTTGGCTGCATTAAAAAAAGAAAATGTGTCTGAAATCAACTGTGGTGATTGTGGAAGGACTTAATGAATAATTAAGCACAATAGCTACTTTTCCTTGAGCCCTGGTGAATAATCTGCAGTTTTTTCTTTTAAAGTGAGAATATTTTCTTTTTTTTTTTTAGTATTGTATATTGTAGTATTGTATATTTTGTAGTAATTTTTTTTTTTTTTGTGGTATTGCAAGCAGAGCAGCAACAAATGTTCCTTAGCTGCCCCTCAGGAGGTGAACCAGAAGACCAACGACCTCAAGTGGTATGTATATCAATGCATGTAGCCTGGGGAACAAACAGGAAGGACAGGAGCTCTACACCCAGTCAGAAAGTTCTGGTATCCTAGGAATAACTGAAACATGGGGGACAGCTCACATGTCTGGAGGATCATGATGGATGACTATAGGCTGTTTTGTAAAGACAGGCAGCGAAGAGGTGGAGGAGTCACTCTCTATACTAAGGAGAACCTTGAATGTATAGAAATCAACTGTGGTGATTGTGGAAGCCCTATCAAATGTCCCTGGGTCAAGATCAGAGAGGGGCATCTCCAAGGGGACAACTTTCCAGTAAGCATCTGCTACTGACCTCCATATCAAGGCCAACAAAGCAATATTTGGGTCACTTAAGCAAGCTTCAGGTCAACAGAACTTGGTTCTTATGGATGACTTCAACTACACAGACATATCTCACGTCATCCCTCATGTTCCTGGAATGTGTGGAGGACTGCTTCCTCATACAAATGTTAGATGTGCCAACCAGGAATGAGGCACTGCTGGACTTGCTACTCACAAACTAAGAAAACCTGCCTTGTAGTATCTTGCTTAGTGATAGCCTTGGCTACAGTGATATTGTGGAGCTTGTGATCCTGCTGAGCACACTGCAGGTTAGTACTAAATCAAAGGTTTTAGAAGAGCAAATTTCAGCTTACTCAGAGCTCATTTGGGAGGGATTTCATGGGAAGCTTCCATGGCGGGTAGAGGAGATAGAAAGTGCTGGGAGCACAAAACCAGTTCATGCCCATTAAATGGGAGGGAAGTAGATGGAGCAAGAGACCTCCCTGGCTTAACAGCAAGCTTCTGAGCCTGCTCAAAACCAAAAGAGGCATACCAGAGATGGAAAAATGGACAAATACCTGTTGAGAACTATGAGGGCAATACCAGAGCATGAGATGCAGAGATGCAGTTCGAAGCAAAAGCTCAGCTTGAATTGCAATTGGCCAGAGATGTCAAAAACTACAAGAAGGGGTTCTTCAGGTGTGTAAACAACAAGCAGAAACAGAACGAAAATACTGTACCACTGTTAAAAAGGAGAGGTGAATTAGTCACCAAAGCCACTGAGAAGGCAGAGGTTCTGAACACTTTCTTCACCTCTGTCTTTACCAGTGCTGTTGGGTCTTGGATTATTGGAATAATCTCCCCAGAGAAGTGTTGATTTCCCCAATACTGGGAATTTTAAGATTCAGCAGGACAGGGTGCTGGCCCAGCTTGTCTAAACTGTGCTTTTGCCAAGAAACATTGGACCAGATGATCCTTGAGGTCCCTTCCAACCTGGTAGTCTAAGATTCTCTTTTAAGGTATTTGAGCTATGTGGTAAAACAAGGTCTCCAACTAGTTGGTTTTTTTGGTTTGGGGTTTTTTTTTCTGTTTTGTAGGGTTTTTTTCTCTTTTAGCTTTGCTGCCTTCAGGGAAAAGTGTGGTAGACAAGACTGGTGCTTAACTGTAGAAGCCAGCTGGGGAATCCCACCACCTGGAATCTTCAGGGAAAAAGCGAGGAGGACATCCATATCAAAAGAGAAGCATATTAGAGAACTTGCATTTTACCTTCTCTTCCAGGTGACTTCTAACGTGACATGTTTTTGTGATAGTAATCTGCTGTTTCAGGCCACTGCTCATGTATGTCGGTCTGGAGGGGAGAAAAATCTGATGCCTCAGAGGAAATTTTGTAGTCCACAGTAACCCAGGTACGTGATGTGGCATACACAGGGTGAAGAAAAGGGGAGACCTTGTTTCCACACCTGCTGCACCTTTCATTTGAGGACTGAACATCCAGTTAGTTAAGGAATCATGGTGACATATTATTATAATTTCCTAGTGTTGTGCAAAGCAGAAATCGTGTCTCTTTTAATGGCATGCTTTTTGTTGCTACTTTTTATGTTTAATATTGCAAGGTAAAAATCATCTGGAGGCAATAGAAGGAGGTGCTTTAAATACAAAGCAGTTGAAAATGAAAGGCTCCATATGTGAGGCATAGCTTTTTCTTGTGCCACCCAGCTCATCAGGCCTGAGCCTGCCCCAGGGGCAGGTGGTCTTGCCCCCCAGGTGTGGCTGGGCTCTGAGCTCAGGATGCAGAGTGCACCCAGCATGTTGCCTGTGTCCAGACGTGCAAAATTATTTTGGCCACTGACAGCATCTACTACACTTTGACTTGGCCTACAGAGACACAGCCTGTGGAGGGAAAGTAACTTTTTGAGGCAGTCAGTCTTTGGAGTAAAAGGGCAGTAGGTCCTTTCTGCTGATGAGCTCAGGGGCTCTGCACTTTTTCATGTGGCAAATGATGTCTGGGGTATTCACCTGAAGCCACCCAGCCCACTTGTTGCAGTTTACTGATAAATCAAGGTTTCATGTAGTGAACTACTTGCTACAAGGTGGCCCATCCTTCTCTTGGCAGGTGGCTGATGTGCCTATTGCTAGACTGGATATTTCCCTGCCTTCAGTACTGACACTGAGCAAAATGCATCTTTGCCAGGGCTTCTCCTTCTGCAGGCTCCTGGCATGCAGAGGCTGAGAGTTTTGATGTCTCTAACTACATCACTGCAGGCTAGGGAGGATGACAGGGAGCAGCGTGGCAGTCTGCTGTCTGTACATTCTGACCTGGCTTCCTAAAGGTTCAGGGATCCCCTACTATGGTTATAGATTTATATAGAGAAAATCTCTATATAGATTTATATAGATTTATGCTCTGGTTTGGCCAAACATCAGCTTTTGTGATGGGAGCACTGACTCCAGGTGCAGGATTCCTGCTTAGTCAGCATGTCTTCCTCTTGCTTTTTAAGGAAAAACTCAGCACAGCTGCCACATACAGGTTAGTTGGAGGTTTCAGAAATCATAGCTGGCTGACCAGTGCAATGGCAGGACATTCTGTCACATCGCAATGTTGTTTCTGCTGCTGGCTGCACATCACAGCTGTGCTTGGTGCTCTGGGGTAATTTAGACTGAGAAGAAATTCTGTGTAGCTGGGGTGAATCACAGGCTGCAGGAGCTGCAGGAGCTCCAGCCACATCCTGCAGGGAGAGCTTGTGTTTTGAGCGACTTGGATGTTATCTTGTCCCAGGTTCTTTCTGTGCTGTCAGAATCAGTGTTGCTAGATGACTCTGCAGATATCAGAGAGTAGATGAGTTGGCCTTATTCAGCTGTTTTAAAGAAAATCAGAGCATTTTACGAATTCTCACCCTGGTGTAAGTCTAGCTGATTTCTGCCCATTCAGAATAAAGCCCTAGAGGCCTTAGGAGTTAATGTACTATTAACTTGCTACACATCCATTTACAAAACTGATACTGTGTCTGCATTTGCATCTGGACAGCATGTGGGATCTGGCCAGGGGTAAAAAAATACCTCACATGAACCCTGTCTGTGCTCTGTGGTGGACGCTTCTGTCAGGTCTTTAGCTGAAAGAACATGCAATCAATTAAATATTTAGATTCTGCGTAACAGCTGGAATGGCAAAGAAACCAAGAGCAGGTAATGTGATTATACAATATTTAAATCCAAGCTACACACCTGTATTGGTAATGTGAGTGTTTGTATGCACATATCTGTGTATCTATATAGTTAATTCTTGAGGTAGAGCTGCTACTGTGTGTGACTTGCTCCATGTGAAGCTTTTTGGACTGAAGTAGAAGAAACTGTTTTTATTTACAGAATAAAAATGTAATGGTTTAAACCTAGCTCTTTGCATTTGCTTCTCTGAAGACATAGTGTGCTATTTCTGGTTATTTTTTGTATTGACAACTGTTTTGTGTTTGGCTGTTTGTTTTGGTTTGTTTGGGTTTTCTGTTTTTTGGGTTTTTTTTGTATTGACGTGTTTTTTTCCATATCAGCATATAAACTTCTGGCATAGCCATGGTTTTCTTGGGAGATAAGGAATGCTAGCAAATGCACTCCATCAACTCCACCAGCAAGTCAGCTGACTCCAGTAGAGAAAAAGTCATGGTCAGTGCTTCTTGAGGAGGCAGAGCATGGCTTCAGCTGGGCACCAATGTGCAGCCTGGCCATAAAGAGCCTGTCTTTTGGCAGAGCTCAGCTGGGGGCCTATGATCACACAGATGGAGGGTTTGGGTGGCTGGGGTACATTTCATGTCCACCAAAGGAATGCTGGGTGAGCTCCTGTTCTTGCTTCTGGGCACTGAGCTGCTCCCCATTTCTTGTTGAGGAGCCCCAATGCACTGGTTCCCTGTGAAGGGAGGCTGGGTGCACAGGGTGGGGACCTCCAGTGGCCTCCATCCACCTGTCCCCATAGCAACACTGGGAACTGAAATGAGAAATGATGGATTGTGGGGTAGTCTACCACCCAGCATCAATCTTTCACTCACTGCCTTGTGGAGGCCAGAAAATGAAATGGACAAGAAGCAATTTTCCCAGGCTGTTCCTCTGGTGGCAGTAGGCATCCTTATCTAGTGGAAGAGGAAGCACCAAATGCTCTCTGGTACTCCAGTTTAAGCTAACCAGTTGTTCTGCATTCCACCCCCCCACTCCCCTCCTTTTTTTTTTTCAGTTTTGAAAGATTTTCTTGTGATTAGAGACTGACTTTTCCCAGCATTTCACACAGTCAGTCAGTTGTGTTGAGGCTTAATTCACAACTAAGACATGGTTTGCTAACTGATTATAACTCTGCAATGGAAAAACCCAAAAGTTTCTCAGAGGGAAAAATTTGGCCAGAGTGACCTTGACTTTAGGCTTAGAGAAAGCAAAGTAAAAAAAAGCACTGGGAGTACATGAAGATCATCCATCTCCCTTGATAATTTGCTTGGACTGAGTAAAAAGGGATGTGCTTCTTATGGAAAACAGAAATATTGGATACTTGAAGAGGCAGAGTGCACATAGTGCTGCTTATGAGACCAATCTGCTCTGTGCATAAAAAGACAAGATGCCGAGGATACCTTGATGAGTAAAATCCAGACAGCTGAAAACATAGAAACATAGAACATAGAAACATAGAAATGTCTGGGTTGGAAGGGACCTCTAGAAGTCACCTAGTCCAACCCCCCTGCTGAGAGCTCATCATAGATCCTCATCTAGAGCAGGTTGCTCAGAGCTCAGTCAAGCCCCACCTTGAATGTCTCCAGGGATGAGACCTCAGCCACCTCCCCGGGCAACCTGTTCCAGTGCTCCACCAGCCTCATGGTAAAGAACTTCCTCCTTATTTCTAATCTAAATCCACTCCTTTCTAAGTTAAAACCATTGCCCCTCATCCTTTCACTCCAGGCCTTTGTAGCCAGGCCCTCTCCAGGCTTTTTGTAGCTCCCTTCAGGTACTGGAAGGTGGCTGTTAGGTCTCCCCAGCACCTTCTCTTCTCCAGGCTGAACAATCCCAGCTCCCTCAGCCTGTCCTCCTAGCAGAGCTGCTCCAGCCCTCTGATCATCTTCGTGGCCTCCTCTGGCCCAGCTCCATCAGGTCCCTGTCCTTCCTGTGCTGAGGGTTCCAGAGCTGGACGCAAGATTCCAGGTGAGATCTGACCAGAGCAGAGTAGAGCAGCAGAATCCCCTCTCTCCATCTGCTGGCTGCACTTCTTTTGCTGCAGCCCAGGATGGGATTGGCCTTCTGGGCTGCAAGCACACCCTGGCTGCTCAGGTCCAGCTTCTTGTTTATAAAACCTCTTATGAAAATCTGTGGGTATATATGCAGGATGAAAGCAAAAATATCTATGTTGGTTTGGCAAAGCACATGCAATGTCTGTTTTTTATTTCTTAGCAGGGGCTTACATTTCCATCAAATGGATTTCATTTCCATCAAATGGATATGTCTAACAGTGGGAAGTCAGGGTTTACCTAAAAACAGGTGAAACCCAAACCATGGTAGGTGTGAGCTCCAGACTCCATCAACAATAGACTTAATCCACAGAAAACATCTAAGTGGTATGAAGGTTCTAGTATTATTATGTGCACATTAATAACATTTTTTTTTTTCTTCTGGGCAAGATTACTGGAAAATGGTGGTGGTGTTAAGTAGCTGCTCTCCCTTCCAACTTTGTAGTATTTATATTCCTTTGCTTTATTTATTGTTTTATGAGGACCTTTTTTTTTTTCTTTCTTTTTCCTGGTTTTGTTTGTAAACAAGGCAGCAGACGCCAGGGCCTAGACCTGCTAAAAATCTAACCCAATAGTTAAGCATTATTTTAAGACCTGAAACATAGAGTGACTAACTGTTCCACATATGTACAGCAGTAATTCTGGCTATTCTTTTATTCTTTTTAACTGTATGGACTGGGCAGCTGTTCTGTTGCTCCCTCTCTCCTACCAAAGTGTAAGGTTATATAGTTTTTAATGGTAAACTGGATTTGGAGCGGAAGAAATTTTACATAAACTACAGTTGGTCCTCAGTCAACTTTTGTTGTATTGTTGGCAAGACAAAAAAGCACAATATCTGAAAAGCTCTGGTTGGCCAGTTCTGCTTCCTGAGAGATGCTGTCCTTAGGCTGCCTCACCTGCTCATGCTCTTCCTGTGTCCTTGATGCACAGTGATTTTCCACATTGGATGAGGTAACTCACTGCTCCATTTGAAGCCTAAATCCTCTCATTGTCTACCCTGTACCCCTCCCTGTGGAGATGGTGAGTTCTGATTTGTTCTTAGTGTCTTCAAAAGGAGATCTGGTGCAAATGGCAGTAATAGTACCTTTCCCTTCTTTGTTTTTTAAATTGGACAAAAAATCATCCAGGTGCATGATTTATAAATACTTGTCTCTTTGGTAGGCCTAAAACTGGGGGCTGCAGGTTTCTTTTTCTGGTTGTCAGCATACCTACATGGTGATGGAGAAATGAATAACTGGGAGCTGTTGAGCCAGAGAGAGAGACACCGTGTCTCATAGATGTTGGACAGTATTGTCCAACTTGAGACACGTAATGGAAATGTTTCCTTTCAGATCTGGGGTGAATCATGAAAATGTCTCATTATAGAAAGTGTCAAAACATTTTCCACAATGGCTCCAGTTTTGCTACATTATTTCTCTTCTCACTTCAAGAAATTGCTTTTTAGCACGTTTGATTAGCAAAGTGCAAAAAATTAAGCTAGCTGAATGAGTGTCTCCCGTGTTATAATTTCTACTGGCCAATAAGAGCATCAGCAAGCTGTGGCCATTCCACCTGTGAATGTTGTAAGCTGTCCTTGTAAGCCTTTAACTGTGGAAATCCCCACCGTAACCCAACCTTTGCATATTAGTGGAAATCAAGTTGGGCTGGCGTCTCCTTCTACGTGGTCCCAAATCCATCCTAGCATTATCCCGAGCTGCTCTTTACCCTGGGAGATGTTTTTCTCCACCAGCCTGGCTCTTCTTACATGACCGTGCAGAGTTCACAGCAAAGCCTCAGTGTTGACATCAGGAATATGACAGCCCTTATCCGGCCACAGACGTTTTCAAAAGCACTGGCTCAAGTTACCTGAAGCAGTTACTCATTGTTTGGTGATGACGCAAATGCTGGGGTCCAATTTCAGCCCTGCTGCTGGCTCCCAGGCAGGAATGACCTGCTCAGCTATTATTGCTCTCCATATCCTGGTGGTGGGCAGGCCTGCAAATTCCCCAGGTGCTGTGCTCCTGCCATAGGTAGGTTATCTTGAAAGGTGCATTTCATTTCGAGTGACTCTTTCCTGTGGCCTTTGCTCTGATTTAAACACCATGATTTGGTTGTTTTGTTTTGTTTTTTTTTTTTATTTCCTCCCACCCTTATTGTATATAGAAACTGTTCCTGGTGCCTGTCTGAGCATCCTAACTGTTAAAATCATATTCAAAGATTTTAAAGAATCTTAAAGCTTAAAGACTCTCCTTTTCATGCAGGTAGCTGGCCTAACTCTCCTGTAGCAGGCACATCATACAAGATTGTTTCACTGTGGAGTCATGGTGCTCTCCCATTGTACTGGAATTGTCTTCTGCACCCCTGGTAACAGTTGTTAAAAACCTCTGCAACATCTGCTCAATAGCTTGTGAGGCAGTTTTATACATTTTTGTGAATGTTTATATTTCTGATTTGGTCATTTATAGAAAATGACATCTGATATTATCTCCATAGTGGTCAGAGCATAAAATATATTCCAAGGAACAGTGGTGGGAAGCATGAGACCACAGCCTTGGCCTCCCACCCAGCTTGATTCTGTGAGATGGAGTGAGTCAGGTGCTGTCCCTCGGTCTCCCTATGTAAGATGGGATAGTTATGGATGTATTGCAAAGTGTATATGGTTTATCAGCACAGTATCACCCGCCTTTCAATTCCTATGATTAGTGGGAGAGAAGGAAGGCAGAAACACAGAGTAGAGGTTACTGAAGTCCCCTGAGAACACAGCACATGCACCAGTGGTGCAACTTCTCCCGTACCTAGCTTCCTTGGGGTCAGTCCTGAGAGGCAGGCAGGTGGGTGGGCAAAGGGGCCTTGTGTGAGAGGCTGAGGGAGAGGGTGAGACCCTGAACAACTATGGTAAATAGTTTTTTGCTTTCTGTGCACAGTCCTGAGAATATTTTCTATATGGCTTTGTCACCTGTACAGTTACTCAGTTCTAAGCTTTTTGCAAAACTAGTCAAGTGGAGGGAAAAGAGGAAAAAGAAAAAAGCTCCTTGTTTTTAATGGTAACATTTAAAAATAATATAAAACCATTCTCAGTGGCCAAACCACAGAAATTGCCATGCAGATCCAAGAGCAGGTGTGCCTCCTGGAGCTACTGGAACAGCATCAGAAACCTGATGGATCCCCAGTAGAAATTGTCCTCTTAATTCTGGGTCAAATTCTGCTCCAAATGTGGTTGAGAGCAAAACTTCTATTTACTTTAATGCTTGCTGGCTTTCATCTGTTGTTTTTGGAATAAACTGAGATCAGACATGAGAAGGAAAAAACATGTCTGTTAGGGCAGGAGGAAGCCAGCGATGTGCTGGGAGAGGCTTGGAATGAACCAGTCGGTATGTCCAGGTCCTTAGGATGAAACCTTTCAGGAACTTAACATGGCAAAGGATACTCCTGGTCTTTAGACATGAAGCTGAGGTTATGGCTTTCTACTTGCTTCATGTTTTCCTTAATTTCACCCACAGCCCCCCCGGGTGGCTGCAGCCAAATGCCTGTGTTGCACTCAGCTGTGGCCCAGCTCAGCAGGTCATTTCCATGGAGTTTTGTGTTGCTCTTTCCTGCTAAACCAGTGGCTCTGGGGGAGCTGTCCCTGCACCTGCCATTGTGAACAAGACGTACCAAGCAAAACAGCTCCATGCCTGGCACTGGCTATTGAGCTGTCCCCCTGTGTTAAAGGTGTCCTCCCATGTGCATGGGTAGGTGTTTATGCTTAGCTGGCTTCATGGACTTGAAGCTCGACCCAAGCTGTACCTTCTACAGCTTGGGACGTGCAAAATTTCATCCAATCCTTGTGCTATGGAGGTCATCCCATCCTTTAAGAACAGCATGTTGGCCGAGTATGTGCTTGTGTTTTGATGGAAATAGGGAGAGAAAGCAGTTAAGTTGCGTGCATAGGTTACTACAAGATGTATTTCTTAATTCAATTTCCTAACCATATAGCCAGTCCAGTTTCTGGGTCAGTGTGGATATGAGGTGGTAAGTTATAGTTAACACAAATGTTCAAGCAGATTCAGACCTTCCAACATTCTTTTGCTTCTATTTGTATCCACGGCAGACTTCAGAAACAATTGACCTGTTATTCAGTGGGAGAACTCCTTTCCTGCCCACTTTCCTCCCCCTTATTTCCCAAACCATTCCCTCTCACTTAAAGCCTTCCAAAACATTTAAGACTTGATCCTCCAGAGTGCCGAGCACCCTGGCCCTGATTCAGTAGAGCACTTAAACATAGGAATAATTTAATTTGCAGTCAACACAATTATTTGCATGCTTTAGTTGCTTTGGATTGAATTGCTCCATATTCAATAGGGTGGAGCCCATCGAGGTCTTTCCTGGCTGTGACGCTCAGGTTTGCTAGACTTGGAGGAAAGCTAAAGTAGCTCTTTTCAGTGCTCTTGCTGCTGGAGAACAAAAGGAAGCGGCACCTAGAAAGGGTATTTCTGGGCAGGATAGGATTGTGGTTCACTAATGCTGTATTGTAAAAGGCTTGTTCTCATTATATTCTTATCAGAGCCAGGGAGATTGTTCTTATCAGAGCCTGTAACATTGTTTTTATCAGCTTGAAAGATGATTCTTTTATACCAGAGCAGCTGTGAGCCTCTTAAGGTTTTTTCCTTTATTTACCTCTCTGCTGCACTTCTCTGACTCTCCCATCAACACTTGCCCTTTGACATGAAAGCTCAGAGCAGAGTGATGCTTAAACATGTAACACTGGGTTAGAGGTGTTTTACAGTGTCTGGATGTGTGATTTAGACTGCTGTTTCTCAGTTCCCAAGTAAAAGTATGGCTCAGATAGGGCTCTGGTGCCTGTTTTAGGAGATTTAGCTCAGCAACACTCATTACTGACAGCCCAGGTGGGTGGCAGAACACAAAGGTAGGCAGCCCTGATTTTATCTGTGCTACCTTGGGCTGCTAGTTTGTGGTCTGGGGTGAGCTGAGCCACTCTCTGGGACAGGAACATCCCTCTATCATGTGTGGAGTCCAGAGTAAGACTGGAACTCCTGAATCCTTCTGGAAAGAAGTAATATAATAATAATAAATAGATCTGTTTGATCCTCTGTGTCAAACCCCTCAATTTGGACAATATGCATATACTTGTATTTTGGTATCCTAGTTTGGAAACCTCAGCAGACTTCCCGACTGATCCTTATCAGAGGACTTGTGATAAGGTGGCATCAGCAGGTGCTCCAGGCCTCTTGCGAAGTCTATTTGCGTTGCCAAGGGGCTATCTTTGGTGGGCTCTATAGGGTAGTTTCTGCTGTGCCTGTCCATGTAAGGGGTATCATCCCAAAGGTGACAGCACAGCCTCAGAGCTGCCAGATGAGCATTTGGGCTGTAAAGGGCACCCAAAGCGGTCCCCAGAGACCCCCATCAAAATGTCCAGAGCAAGCACAGAAAGAACAATCGCACTGAGCAGGGCCCGAGGTGGCTGAGGAGCATGTTCCCCTGGTCTCCAAGGCTGGCAGGGGCAGCAGGTCTGTGGGGGCAATCCCTCAGGGCAGTGCAAGATGTGTCTCAATCTCCTGTCTGGGGGAGAAAGGCTGGCTGCAGAGGAGTAAGCTGTCCCATGACACTCAGTCTCTGGACTTGACTCCTTTTGTTTCCTGGCTTAACAAGAGTCAAAGAGACTAGTTTTGGCTGTCAGTGTTTGCAGTGTAAATGAAGCCCAAGAAAACTGTGTGAATGCTCAGTGGTCTTTATTTTATCGTGCTTATGCTCCTCTACTTGCTTTCCCAGAAACAGCCTGTGCATGGGGATTTATCTGTTCCTGTTGGTGCTGCAGGGCTAGCAAGGGCAGCTGTGCACTGAGGGGATACCCGTGCACTGAGCACACCCATCTCCACACACCAGGGCAGCCAGGGGTGGTCTGAAACGTCACTGTCAGTAGCAAAATCCACATCTCCTTCCCTCTCACTACCTGTCCTCCTGTGCCACAATCAGAAAAGGAGCAGAAACAGTGCCACAGGGAAGTGACTGGCCAGGAAAAGGGCAGGAAATGCCAGAAGACAACTGAAGGGTGTTGTGTGGAAACAGCCAGTTGTGTTCCTGTCCAGCATTTTCAGCAGACATGAAAAAAATGGATCTTATTTCATACCAGAGTCGGGGCATAAATGAAGCAAATGAAAGGCACACGTGTAAGGAAGCAGGCCAAACGTCTGCTTGGCTCAGGATCCTGCCCCTGCCCCACAGAAGCAGCCACGGGACCAGGATGGTGAGGGCCAGCTTTCCCCTCCCACAGCACACTCAGCTGGAAGGGAGCAGCCCACACCCCACCGCTGCCCCCCATGCTCCCAATTCTGCAACCAGACCCTGGTGCAGAGCATCCTGATGGAGCAGGACTGCCCCCCAAGAGTGGGAGGACCAGCACTGCCCTGGGCACAGGCAGAGGGGCAGACACGTGGGCCTGTCTCTCGGCTGGGGCCAGCTTTAGCCTCCTCGGCAGCCAGGCCCTGCACATATTTCTGGAAGTGCTTTGAGACTGTTTCTCCTCAGGGCAGCTGCTGTCTGGGTGCAGGGCTGGCAATCAAACCCAACAGCAGCAGAGCCAGTGGGGCCCTCGCTCCACGGCTGTCTCTCTGCTGGCAGTGCCATAGAAAGGGTTGTGTTGCAGCTGCTGGGCAGTGGAGCCTGACTTTACATTGCTTAACTCTCTGCATTTTTTCCCCTGGTTTTGGCAATTTTTAGCTTTTTTAATTCCCACCAGGAAAAGATGTCCAGTGGGCCCTGTCTCCCTCTCTCACCCTGCAGGGTACCCTGTCCACACACGGTAAAATCACGCCACTGAGTCCCTCAGGGTTGTGCCAGCTTCTGCAAACTGGGTCACAGTGGTTGTGCTGGGCTGGTTTTAGCTCATCTTTGTTCCCTTGCACCCTGCAGCCCAGGGTTTCAGCTGCCAAGGAGCCTCCACTGACATCCCAGCCGCCTGCCCCACTGTGACTGTCAAAAAGGAGCTGTGTTTGTAGTGAAAAAGTTTGGGGTTGTGGCTGGAAAAGTCTCCTTGCTCAGGCACCTGAAGGGAAACCTCCCCACAATTTTAAAAATTTTTTCCTTTTCTTTTTTTTTTTCTTAGAGTTCTAAATTTACAAGTTAGGCTTGGAGGGATTTAATTTTTTTTTTAACTGGTATGGGAAAGGTCTATGTAGGGGAGAAGGAAGGGGCTGGTCCCTAATTTCTGACTACTTAAAGCTGGTGAAACTGGCAACAAGACTGTTATTCACAGTAATTGCATCTCCCCCTCCTTCTGCTGTGGGTCTCTCCTCCACAAAAGCATGGGCCTGGGCTGCTTGCAAAGAGGCTGATCCTTCCAGAAAACCCTTTTAATGGGTAATGACTTCAGGAGGATATAGAGGGAGCTTTTAAGGTAACTTGTATAGATTTTTTTTTAAACAAGTATAATTTAGAAATGTTATTGCAGATTGATATTATCCAAAAGGAATGACAAAATATTGCAAAAATACCCTGTCCTTCTCCTACCTCCGGCCCTATCCTAAATCTTCCCCTCTTTTTGGAGCTTTGCTAGGACTGTGGTACCAGCTGTGCAACATTTTGCCAGCACAAGTTGTATCATTTAGACAGCAGAACCCCAGACTGACGACTTCTCTGGCGAAAAACCCAAAGCTTGTTATGTGTACCTGGCCTGCGTGATGTAGCCGTGAGGCATCTTGTCAGCAGTGGTTTACACAGACTTGTATGAGTTTCACAATCGCAAGCGAAGCCCCTGAGCTGCTGGAGCACTCCCTGGGTGCTGTAAGGGGCTGGAGCCCTCAGCAGTTTGCAGGGTGGAGCACATCATCTTGTTTTAAAGTAGCTCCTCATGAATACTGTAGACTGAGAGCAGAGGGACAGTGGCGCTTCCCACTGCTCATATCCAGAGGAATCAAGGGAAGCGGGACTAGTGGGAGTTTTCAGAAGCCTCTAACTCGCCAGAGGAACATAAATATCTTCAAGGGATTGGCCTGAGGTGCTTCTTAAAAAAGCAGCCGGGTTAAAGTGGCTTTGCTAAGTTTGTTCCCATGAATATGATTTTCCCCAGGCATGCTTTTTACATATACCTGTCAGATAAAAGCTACCACACAGTAAAAGAAAAAACAACACACAACCCTCTTAATTAAAGATATCGCAGAAGGAGGTTCCTCATACAAACAAAAAAAAAGAGATGAGGTGGTTCTAGTTTAAAGAGCCCTGAGAAATCAAGCTGCCCATTATTGCTGTGGTGGTTCACCCTGGCTCCTGCATAGAGCTCAGGCTCAGAAGAGTGTTGGTGGGTGGGATGCTTACTGGTGTGTGCAAATCCCTCTCACCTTCTCCACCCCAAAATGGCAGGCATTGGAAACCCCAACTTAAAAACTGCTTCTGTCAATCTATTTTCTAGGATTAGTCCCTCTGGGTGTACCCTGCCTGCAGCCTTGCATCTCCCTGCCTAGATTATCTGCCAACCTGTGCAGCCCATGCTGAGATCCCACTGTCCCCAGAGTGCTGGGGACTTTTCATAATGCATGATCTGTTTTGGAGAATGGGCTCCTTTCATGCCAGTGACAGCAGGATGACTCTGTTCTTTCACATGTGCACAGTCCTGGATCTCCTTACCACTTCTTTGGTCTCTGCAGGGCTTCCCTGCTTTTTCTTTCCCTGGCATCTGGTGAGGGAGTGCTATCTAACTCCTCTTCTGCAGAGGTGTGACACCCAGTGTGGACTATAGTGATTTTTACATGGCTATTCCTATCTATCCCATCATGTGCTGTGGGAATGATCCCATGGTGCTGGGGACCAGGGAGCAATGAGTAGGTTACTTTGGCCATGGTGCTGACAGTGTAATCTGGAGGACATGGAAGAGACGACTGGGGNCCAGGGAGCAATGAGGAGGTTACTTTGCCCATGGTGCTGACAGTGTAATCTGGAGGAAATGGAAGCGACGACTGGTGCCAATAGGAAAGCCAGCTGTTGGACGTGCCTATTTTGTGCCAGTTAATGCAATTATGCTGACAACTTCCTTTGATGGGAACTTGCTCTAGTGAACAAGCTTCTGATCTTCTGTTTGAAGTCAGGGAACTTATGTTGTTGAAGATTTGGAAGCTGCAAAGGCTTTTGCTGATCTGTGATGACAGTATAGATCCATGATATACGCCTTTCCAAATACATTGGTTTGGGACATTGTGGAAGGAAGGAAAAGATGGGAAGGTGGTGGGGGATGCCTTTAAAAGGTAGGGGCTGCTGACTATTGGGTCTGAAAAATCCATCTGTCTTGATGGTTATGTGCCTGTGGTCCGATGGGCTGGCGTTTCACTGTGCTAACCTATCTGCCCTGCATGGGCATTTTGAGAGTTCAGCAATGTACTGGTATAAACAACAGTAGGGGTCTGGTGCCTCATTAGCAGAACAGTGACCTGATTAAAATGAAGCTACAAAAGCTGCGTGTGGGATCTGGAAGATAGTCCAGACCTAGCAAAACCTTCTGAGAGCGACAGCAAAAGCTTATCTTGCTCTCCCATCAGTCTGCTGCTCATGGGAACCCATGCAGCAAAGTATTTATTCAGAGGGCTAGTTGTGTAGGTGGCCAAGCGTGTTATCACAGAAACGAAATGTTAGTCATGAGAGCGTACTCGCCAGACATGCCTTCTGCATGCGCCTTCTCGCGCAGCAACCTGCTTTATCTCCTGGCAGGGCGCGGGGCCTCGCCAGCTTGGCATGGGAACGCGGCAGGACGGGACTTGACGCGAGGAGTCTGGAAGGGAAGGCTGCTCTGCCAGGACTGAACGCTTCAGCTGCATTTCCATGTCTAATCAGGCTCATTCACTTCTGAATTAATGCAGCGTATATGAAGACACTTACGGCTAACAAGTGGTTGTGGTTTTGTTTTGTAAATCGTCATCTCGGTCTCAGATCGATGAACTTAACTCCGCAGCCGACAGACAAAGTTAACGTGCTAAGGCACTCGGGCATGCGTAACTCTTAGGGTGGCTCAGGTTTTGGGTGCCCATCTCTAACCAAACTTTCAGTGGCTTTTGAAAATGCAGGTCCTCTCAAGAAAGATGAAAGAGGGACCAAAATGACCAATTCCTCGGGTTTAAATCCTTAGATCTGGTCTTTCCTTGTGTGTGGGAGAAGGAGCTGTTAATGAGGGGTCACAGAATTACACCACGGTGAGCCCTGGTTTTATACAAGTGTGACTGAATTCAGAAACTTATTCCTCTGTGAGATACGTCAAGTGATGTTATACCAGTATGGCTGCATGGCTGCCAAGGACATTTTCCCTCCTTTGGGTTGTCCAGTAGAGTTAAAGCAAATAACTGTTAGCATAGACTTTTCTCTTAAATACAAGAAAGAGTAGGGAAACCTACTCTGCTTGTGTCGGTTCCTCAATGCAGCAGTGAAGGGACTGTAGGACCTCACTGCAAGGAGCTGTGAGGCTGTCTGTACTCAAGGAATCAGAGGTGGCTTTGGTGGGTGACGCACATCTGAAACCCAGTTTCACTGGCACCTTGATTTGCCAAGGCATTCCCATCCACTGACGAGCTCATTTACCTACAGCACAGGTTGCCAGGGTTATTTAACTATTGTTTTCTTGCTACATATTGATTTTACTGTGTTGCCTAAAGGTATAGAAATAATTAGCAGAAGTCTTCCCATCGCATTTACTATGTAGTTAATGAGAAGTTTTATCATATAGTCATGTGAGCAAAACAGTGCTGTAGTAACTCAGGTGTGCTCTTCCAGCTCATGTGAAACAGCAAATCTCCACCGACTACTGCCAGTCCTCATCATTTTACAACATCAGGAACATGGTCCCAAATGACATGGAAAACACCAATGGCTTTTGTGCCATGAACACTCAGAAACTCAGTCGGTGCTCCAGGGAAGTTCTCACTCTTTAAGCAGCTGATCAGGGAATTAAGCTGACTTGTTGCAAATTGGCGCGCTGTTCCCCCCAGCTTCTTTCCCATTGCCATGGGAGGGACCCGACAGGTCTGTGGCATTTCCACACTCTTCACCTTCACTCAGTGTTCAGACGGTCCAGGATATTCAGGATAACAGTTTGCCTCTAGGCTCAGGGACACTGGGACTCATCCCAGAGATTCTAAACCCTTTGTTGCACCTCTACTAGTTTTTTTCCTGTGGCAGGATTGTCGTTCATACCTGTCCTGGTTTGGGTGAAAACAGGACTAATTCTGTTCAGTGATTTTACCTTTCAGCTCAGTACTTTTAATTAACAGCACTTTCTGAAGTCAGAAGCATGTTTTTGCAGTGTCTGCTGCCAGCAGTGATAACAGCCCATGTTTAGAGTTACTACCAANCTTAACCAGTTTTGCCATGTCAGGAAAGCCTTTTTTGCTTTGCAGCACCAAGTGTCTGGGCCAAACAGTTCAAACATCTTTCTTCTACTCCTCTCTTTCACACTGCAGATCCACACAGAGTGTTCAACAGCCATCTGACAGTAGGTGCTGTGCCTGACTCAGGAGATGGCCATCTCTGAAATGATTTCTCTGCAGAGCATGGCAGTTCTGGCCCATGTCTCACTAAGGGGTAGAGACTGTGGGGCTGCACCTTTGCATGCCACTCTTGACAGTGGCAGTTGCTGATGGGCTTGCGGGTGCCATGAGCACTGTTGGTGACTGCTGACTGGGAACTGTGCTTATAGGTGCTACTGGGAGTGGCAGAAACAAGATGTGACTGTGTGTGTATGTGTCTGTGTACATAGCACAGATGAAAAAGAAACGTGCACATGCCAGTGGGTAATTTGGGCATTGATAATGAATCTCTCCCTTGTAACAGAGTGGCTTAAATCTGGCTCTTAAATCCAAGGCCTAGAGAGAATAATACTTATTCCTGAAAAGAAGGCTCTTTAGCATGTTTTTCTGGCTGCAGTCCAATGTCTGAGATCCTTTTCTTAAACTGGGATAGGTACATGTGCATCCTGAATTGAAGCTGAGACTGGTGGCTGGCTGAAGGTATAGCTCAGTCTCACCTCCTCCCAAAAAGTGGCTTCTGTAAAGGTGGGAGGAAGGATATACTGGCCCAGGTAGAGCTCCATCTCTAGACCCTCACGTCTCTGGAAGAAGTGTTGTGCCAGGTAGCTGGTGGTCTTCTGAATCAGCCTGCATTTAAGTGTTTGTTCTAGTTTGTGATATGCAGAGAGTGTTAGTACTTTGTCAGGGAAGAGAATACCGGCCAGGAGCCATTTGGTGTTGAGTGGCATTGCTTCCTGATGAGGATGGGTCTCAGCACTTGGAAGAGTAGTTGAGTATATGGGCTGGTGGCATGTCTTCAGAGGGGTCTCCAGTCAGCAAAGTAAGGATGGGAGAAGGTGCAGAGCAGGACAGCTCCCAGCAGCACCCCAGGGAGAGTGTCTGAGCAGAGACCAGGGTTTCAGCAGCTCCAGGTTCTGCTTTCAGGTCCTCTGCTGTAAGGTGCTGTAAGTGATATGCCTGTTATTTCTGCAACCACTAGTCTACTTATATGGTAAACTATTTGGGCCTGGGTGCTATGTCCTTTCCTGCTGTTTCCTGAAGTCTTGGTTTGGTTTGATGTTCTTCTGGAGGGTGGAATCTCCTCACTCTGCAGAACTGTGGGCACCTGAGGTGGCTGCTGTGCCAGGGGTGCAGGTGAGCAGTCTGCCTGAGGAGGCACAGCCCAGACTTGGGCTCTAGGGAGTCACCTTCTGGATGCTCTGCTGCCTGCCTAGGTCTGGTATAAGCACCTCAGATGCCTAAAATTAACGTAAGATGGTGTGATCATCCCCCTCATCCTCTCTCCTCACACACTTCTTTTTTAACCTACATTCATGTTTCTGTATGGCTGATGGCTGACTGGTTTATGTCCATTCATTTTTGCTCAAAGGCCTTTTTGCACACACGCAGTGTTATGAAGTGGCCTGTTCCTGGGGAACAGCAACTCACTGAACATGGTTCTGTAAATCTTTCTTGGAGCCTGAAATGAGATCTCATCTACCCTGTGTGCCTCAAGATTGTGGTCTGAGGTGTATGTTCTGTTTGGTCAATGTTTGACAGTATTTAAAACCACAATTTCTGTTGCATCAGTGGACAAAGAGAAATTCTGCTTACCAAAAGCCCTTCTTCAATATCTGTTGATGCCTTGCTGAGCTTAGATAAAATATCCATAGCTCAAAGCTATTATCCTGTTAATAGAAATTAACTTTCCATCTGAATCTGGCATGAGAGAGCCTATAACCTCAAAAATAATAACTTCAAAATTCAGCTATAATTGTATAAGCTACAATTAGACCACAGATTGGTTGCTTCTTCAGAGAAGGCTTTTTTTCCCCTTTAAATACCTGGCTTAGCAATATTGCCTGCTCAGCTATAATTTAAGGCAAGTTCTCTCTAAACCAGCTGTGCTAAAGGATATTACCATTGCTTGCCTGCTGGTTACCGCTTCTGTGCCAGAGGGAGGCAGCTGCAGGAGTGACAGCCCTCTCTGCTCTATCATGGTGGGATCCCTGTGAGCATTTCCCAGGCACAATCCCCCTGCCTAGAGCAAGCAGCTGGCTCTGGTGGTTTGAGGCTTTGCCCTCAGCATAAGTGCACAGGGCAAGCTACTGGGCAGGAAGACAACATGAAGCCCTGACTCGATTTGCCAGCAAAACTGCTTGTTATCTGTAACCCACCGGAGATGAAAGGAGCCCCGCTTAACTATTTAAACTCTTTGAATGAGCGTGTTGTGGCTGCATTAAGGAGGAAAGCAAGTTATGGGGATGTTGGGATGCTAAGCTGTTATGCTGATGCAGCAAGATGTAGAAGCCTTGTCCACCGGTGAGTCAAGAGTTAGAGTGGGCTGTGGTGTGCAGCAGCAAAATGAACCCCGAGTAGTTTGGGGCTGGAAATGAGAGACAGCTTGTTTCCCCAGCAATGGGAAGGTGCCCAGTGGTATTTCCAAATGGTAGAGGAGGGAAAGGACAGCAAATCTTCAAGTGCCTGTTGTGGTTGAAGCAGACCCTGAGCTCTCAGGTATTTTAAGCTGCAGAATGACATTGTGTCTGATGGGAAGCAACACTGTCATCTACTTTTGGGTCTCCATGGACTGTGTGAAAAGGCTATGGGGATTGCCAACTAAAACCACTTCAACTCTTGCCCATAATCTTTATGTATTAGGGTGACTGCTTGTTTCAGTGTCAAACAAGACATTTCAGAGTTCAGAGAGCTGCTTATCTCATGTGATGAAAGCAGTGCTTCTGTTGCTGGTGAGCAAGGAGTCTGTATTTTCTCATTACCAGATATATCATTGCTGGGGTTGATCTTGGAACCTCTCTCACTTTAAAGCACTCAGAAGCTACCATAGCTGAAGCTAGTGTTTTACCCCCTAACTCATGTTCACAACGAGGCTTTCATAGTTAGATTTTATCCAGAGGAAAGGAGGGGAAAATGCTGGAATTTTCCTCTGGAAGTAACTAAATAGGAATCAGTGGTCTTCTTGCATGCGTGCAATTAAACTTCTAGTGGGAGGCTCCTGGAGTCCTTTCCAACTAGCAGAAGATGTCGTAGTTGGAGTCTGTTGTCTTCTACTTAAGTCATATATCAAGGGGTAGCCTTTTCAGCAGTTGCTTGATATGCAAACTTTTGAAACATGCTTTGATGGAAGGTAATCATTATCATGGCAGAAAAATATCCTGCTTGCTAATTGAATTCAAATCAAAACTCTTCATGCCTGACTGCATCTGAGGGAGAGGATGAGCTGGCCAAAGCAGACTGCTGTCATCCTAACTAGCTCAACATTGCCTCAATGAATTTCTGGCTTGAGGATGAACTTTCGTCTCAAAACACGCATCTCTAAACATGACAGTAAACGTGACAGATAGAGAGGCTGCAATTCAGCATGCTGCTGTAGATGCAGATTTGCCTTGGAACAATGATCAGGGCCTGATTCCCCTTGCTAGCTCTTTCAGTGGCTCTAACATACATGAGAGGGATGGGGCTGTCTTGAAACACTCAGCATGGCAGAGAGGGAGGAGCAGGATCTGGTATCAGCAGCAGGGCACAGAAAGAAAAGGAATCCCAGTGGGAAACCAAGCTCATCCTTCCACCATTTCTGACAGTCATGGTGTGTGTGAGGTTGTTGAAGGACACTGTGTCTCTCTCTGGACATGCCTAATATGATTTACAGGAGTTGCTGGTCAAAGCCTGGTCAGGGGACTTTTTTCTCACTTGAGGAATCGCATCCATATATGCTCTGCTGACCTCCAGAGGTGGTGAAAACTGCTCTCGTCTAAACCAGATTTGCACAGAAACAGGATCAGTTCTTGCAAAATATTTAACCATTGCCCCTGCTACATCCGGGTAGCTTGGCAGACAATAGCTGTTAAGCTCTCCTTTAGGAAGAGCTTCACTGATTGCGTAACTGGAGAGGGAAGACAAATGTGCAGCGGCAGTTCCTGGCAGGGCAAGGACAGTGGTACCAGGGAGGCATGCAGGGGAGAGGAACCAGACATCTGCAACATGAAGTGAAAACCCAAACTGAGGAACCGAAGCATCACAGGCACCTCCTATTTGCTCTGATTTCTGTTTTGCTTCAGTAGCAGCCAAGTGAGTCCCATGTGGGCCTGGTGTTTCTCCAGGAACACTGTCTCACTGCACAGCATGGGAAGAGGGAGAAGCATGTGTTTCCTCACAGGCCAGCTCTTTGCCTGGCACAGGAGCTGCTCCTGCACCTGAGTGCTGGGGGCTCCCTTTGGGTCCTGCTTTAACCCACCAGCTTGCCCTGAAGCTTCTCCATTCCACCTTTCTAACTTGGGAAATGGTGGGTTTTTTCCCCTCTTAGGAGGAGCATCGGCAAGGTGCAGCATGGGCAGCAAGCAGGAGCTTACCACCTTGATCACAGGTCACAAATCCTCCGTCACAGCTCATGTGGCTGCACCGAGTGTGGAGGTGATGGTTGCTGACTCATGAGAGGCGCTTCCTTATTCACGCTGTGGAGATGAGTGAGGTGCTGATCTGAGGACAGTGAGAGAAGGGATTTGGCAATGGAATGAACTTTGCCGTCTTCTCGTGTGGGTGTGCAGAGCAGTTCCTGCAGATCTGTTGAGTCAGTCCCATTTGCAGCGCTTGGCTGCTGGCGAGCCTCTGCTTGAGGGCAGGAGACTGGCATGACACACAGGCAGGCACAGGGAGGAGGAGGAGGAGAAAGAATTGGCTGAGCATGAGGTGCCAGCATGGGCATTGCCAGGTATTAAAGGGCTCAGTGGATCTCCTGCATGAGAAGGACAGGGCTCAGACCCTATAGCCTCTTACCCATACGTCTGCTACCCTGCTTTGGGTGCTGTGCATTAAGCCCTGAAGCAGGCTGCTTCGAGGATATTTGTTTAGTGTTGTCCTTTCCACTGCCTTTTCATCATCTCACTCTTACCCTTGCGTTTCTCTCCGAGGAGCTGGAGAAGTGCTGTGGGTGCAGGCAGGTTGCATCTCTCATTTCAGGGTGTTCAGGTCACCTGAAGACGCTTCTCTTCTTCCATCTCCAGCTGGCTTCTCCAACTCCAGTACTCAGTACAAGCTGGTTTTGTTTCAGGGAGGGGAAAGAGGAACACAAATCTGTGGTTTTTCAGATTTTAAAATGGGTATTATGCTATGTTTTTAAAATGAATAAATGCCACCAAAAGAGGAAGTGACTACCAAGATTCTTGGTTCAGTTGAATCACCCAGCCTGCCTTTCTGAAATTAGCTTCCTACACTGCTCAGAACACAATAAATCTATCTTAGAAAAATGAGAATGATCTTTTTCTCTTAAAAACAGAAAGTGTGTTTTGACAAAAAGGGATCACAGCACATAATCCCATGACGTGGGAGGCCCGGTCGTGCCATTTTGCTGCAAACTAATTTGAGGAAGAATTACTCAGCAAAAGCTCCCTTGAAATAGGTTGAGACATACGCGCATTTTGGCTGCCTCCTAAAAGCAAAATGAGTCTGCACCATGATTTAAAAAGAGCTGGTATATTAATCAGGCTTCCCCTGGAGGTAAATTACTGTGATTCTTGGGGCTGCTGCTGGAAGGTTGCTTGCTGCACTCAGACCTGAGCCAGGCTGAACTGCTGTGGCTGTCATCTTGCACAGAGGTTGTGCTTACTATTTTAAAGGTAGTAATGCCCCTCCCATCTGATGGATGCAAAGAAGCTGATACTGCTTCACTTCTGGCTATGGAGAAAAGGCAGCAGAGCGGGATCCTTTGATAGAAAGCTCCTGTGACATGTGGGCAGACTGCAGGCAGCACAGGCACCACCCCAGCCTGGCATGGAGAAGGAATCTCCAGGAACAGGACCGTGGGACTAAGGGCTATGGACCCTGACCCATCTGCTTCTCTGCTCTTCATAAAGTGAACCGGGGCAGAGTTCGCTTTTAGTTTTCAGGATAGAGGATGGTTTGAGTTATGAGTCCTTTAAAGCTATTTTTCCCAGGTTGGTCCTTAACCTGGTGCACTGGGGAGAAGAGCATATAAGGAGCAAGTTGCTGCTGGATATTCACTTCAAGATGCTGCTGCCTCCTGTGTAGTGCTAGATGTCTACATGCAAGACCTGACTTGCAGGGCTTTACCACCAACACTGCCATTTCTGTACCTACCTTCTCTGCCCATTGTTGGTGTGAGGCACTTGGCTATTGGACTGAGACTGAGCAAAGGAATTCAGATTATTTCTCATTTCTGGTAGCATATATCACAACCATAGCTACCTATGAGGTATTTGTGCCTCTTGGTATTAAAATAAAGTGTCTTGGCATTAGCCCTAAGACCTAGTTGAATTGGAACATCCCTAAGAAGCAAGTCTGTAGAACAGAAACTTCCCAGCAGCTGCTGCTGAGTGTGAAATGCTGGGAATGAGTTCACCTCTGATTCATTGCCTGCTATCCATAAGGCTGGATTCTTCCCAGACAGAGGACTCTGCTCTTTCCCTCAACCCATCAGTGGAGTAGAAAGGGGTCACTGTGTCCATACAAGCTGTCTTTAAAGGAGTAGAGCTGAAGCAATACTCAGAAATACGTTAAATTGGAATGAAAAGAAGTGGAAGCCATCCAAGGCTGAATTGGAAAATGAAGAATGTAGAAACAAACACAGAAACATCAGTGTAGAAACAAAGAACATTGCCTTTGCTTGCACCAAGCCCATTAAATTCAGTAGGAATGCTTCAGAGCAGTGAGGGACATTTGAAAGGTGCTACCAGGTCTGGTAGCATAGAAAGGGATCTCTGTGCAGGAAGACAGGAGGTGGATTATGTAAAGAAAATCAGTTTTTTTTAAAAAATATTTTTATGCTTTTACTGGAGAAAGTAATTCCTATGGGCTGGGTCCTGTCATATTTTTCCTCTTGGTGAAGTCTTTCTAAGGAGCTAACAGACTTTAACTTGAAGTAACATGAGTTTTAACACATGCAAATATTTTCCAGACCAGTTGCTGAGTGGTCTGTAGTGATGTACTCTGAGTGAAATGGTTTCAGTGAAACTGCAAGCGTAGAAATAAAGCAAAATGTTTTCCAAAGGAAAAACTAGATAGAAAAGGACTTTCCCAGGCTTTTTCTGTCTCTCCTTTGATGTCATTTCATCTGAAATTTATTTGAAAATCTAAACATGAGAGCATGTGTACTTCCCGTGCCTGACACTGTTGCTATTTCTGAAAGAAAGGAAGTGATTATTTTCCTGTTCATTTACTTCTTTTGTAGTAATTCAGACACAAATGTTAGCTGACCTCGACTGGATGCATTTCTCCTTTCCCTCTTGTGAATTCTTGTATCTATGCATGCATGAATCCTCTCCTACCTTTTAGGTTTCCCAGGCTGTATTTTGGTTTACAGTCTGTAGCAGGCAGACTGCCACTGTGTTCCCAGAAACCCCGGGGAGCGTGAGTGAGGAAGAGCAATAGATCACACACTACACACTTGTGCTGATAATTTTATGGAGGCAGGTCAGTCCATTCTCAAGCACCCTTGCTGGCACAGGAAGATGACATCTTGTGTTGTGATAATACTGAAAATCCCCTGTCACTTTTAGCATGAATCAGCTAAGAGCTGTTCCTGTTTGCGATGCAAAATCCAAATGTCTGTGTACTTCAGCAACATGAAGTTGAGTGGGCAACCCCACTACCTCCAGACACACAAGCCAAAGGTCTCCATCTGGTTGTTAAGATATATTGTCATGAGATTGGTAAATGCACAAGGCAAACATGAGCGGGCTGATGGTGGCATGCTGTGTACAGCTGACACTGGCTCGGTGTTTCCACCTGTGTGCTGTAGCCCTCAGAGATGCTCAACTGTGTGTTCTGAAACCTGACTATTTGTATAACAAATAATTCTTCGAATTACTTTCCTGATTCTGTTGTTTAGCTTGAACTAATAGTTTCACATTTAGTAATCAATCTTCAAGGCCTGTCTTAGAGGTATAGGTTTGAAACAAGGACCTATCCTATTGCTCATTCTCTGCCAAGAGTTAAATTTCAGGCTCATTTCTTCAAATATCTTTTTGAAACACATGTTTCTGGCTAACAGGCTACTACAGGTAACCCTACCAAAAATGCACAGGTACATCTTATCATGTATCTGTAGAACTGCTCCTCATTTCCACAGAACTCGTGTGTTCCTGATGACTCATGCAGGGTAAGGAGATGTCCTGTAATTTTGGTGGAAGGGCTGCAAGACCAGGTCCAACTCAGAAGCAGCATGCTATGCCATTTGTCACAGTTCAGCAAGGCTTTTTCCTCTTCTGGTCTACTTTGCTGGGGGCTAGATGGGTTGGGAAAACTTATAACATCTTGTAGCAGTAGCACCAGTTTCCTCTTGTCTTTACTTCAGGACTGGGAGGATGGCTTGGTTGGTTTATTTCTGGAAGATGGCTTCTAGGCCTTTTCAGAGCTGACTACAGTCCTCTCAACAGCAACATGTTCTGGGAGGCTGGGATGTTTCTTGTTTTGTTAAGCTACACAAACAAAAGATGTCTCTGCTCCAGTCAGGGCTTCTCTCCACGTACCTGTGGTGCTATGCTGTCCCTGGCAAGGCTGATGGGGACCAGGTGGGCATACTCCCTTGGAGCTGGCAGAATTGTTTCCTTCTGCATGGAACTTCTGAAACTATGGGATTTCTGATGCAGGTCACTAAGCAATGACTGTCCCCTGCTGGGTGAGGCTGCCTATCAGCTTCCTGTTCTCTCCTTGTGTTGGCCAGAAGGTTGAGCAGCCTCCTAGTTTTGCTCCATGTCCCTATTATGGTGAAACTGATGCCAGATGAATTCTGTTTCACATTTGGCATGAACTTTGTTTTACTAAATCCCTGGAATGTCTTCCCATGGGAGAAGTCAAAGCTGGATCTTTTCAGAAGGTCTTGGAGAGAAAAAGGATGAAACCCCACGCTGCCTCCCCACAGTGCATGTCAAGAAACTCCTGATGGGCTGAAGCAAAACATGAGCTCAGGGAAGGAGTGGCAGCTTCTTCCCTGAAGGCTGATGAAGGATTAGGAGTGCATACATGACCCACAGAAAAAGGTGCTGGTTGCCTGTGTCTGTCTTGTTGGTGATGTAGACTCAGTGGGGCTAGGTCTGCATGGGATGAAATTAAGCCAAGTGATATGTGCTTGGGATGCCTCCCCAACAGCAACAGAGCTGCTGGATGCTGGCACTGTGGTTTCAAATCTAAATATTCTCTACAGTGGTGTGCCTGCTCATAAAAGAGAAATAGGATGGCTTGTGGCCGGTGGGAAGCTGTGTCTGCTTAAGAGCATTCCAAGAAGCTGATGGTAGTTGCCAAGGCCAGGTCAGCTCTCCTGGAGCTACTGCTTGCAGCCAGCAGGATTACCCAACATCAGGACAGAGCAATGCTATGCCACGCCTGGGGCCTCTAGACATTGTTGTCCTACAGATAAATAACAGGGTTCAAGATGCTGACATTGCTTGTAACGTTGTGAGTCAGGTTTTCCAAAGAGCACGGTGCCTGATGCGCTGAGCTGTGGGAAAAACTGGTCCCGTGCTTAGGTGTCTGCTGGAGCTGTCTGTTGAGATCCTAAGAAATTATGATTTCCTGCTGCAGGAGCTGCATTTCCTCGGGTACCATGGCTCATGTCTTCTGCTCAGGCTTGAGCCTAGCCTCCCTTGACCTGTGCTGTATCACTTGGTATGATGCCTCAGCTCTGGGTGGGAGCACATGCACATCATCTTTGATGACTTCCAGCCAGCCTCCTTCCTGGAGGGGCAAAGTGGCAGTCCTTAGCCCTTTCTGGCCTTTGCAGCAATCTGGGGCTCTTCAAAGGGGGATGAGGCCATTCCTGCACCCTGCAAAGCCTGGGAAGTGCTGGGTATTGCCAGTGGCATATTTGAAACTAATTGGAAAAGGTGGGTCTTTGTACAATACTCTGTTCAGCTGTGGAGAAAAAATTCCAGTGGTGGTTTTAAATGCACAGAAAATACTTCTGGCTCGGGAAGTCCTTGATCCATAAATTGCTGGAGGTTGGGAATTGATTCAGGGGAGATATTGCTATATGTTTATACTGTTCTTGTGCTTTTTCCAAAGCGGTACCTGGCTGGTTTCAGAGTGTGGAGGTGGAGTGGGGTAGACTTCAGTGCACCCATGCATCTTCTCTGGGGCCGTGCAATGACATGTGGCTCTCCTGGGGACCAATGCAGCACCTCTGGGGAAGTTCCTGCCTGTGCAATTGGGTGAGATCAGGCAAAATGAGCTTCTTCGTGTACCAAGAGATTTCTGCTTAGGACAGCATGTTTATTTTTAAAAAGGGAAAGCAGCTGTAGGCTTTCCTCACTTCATCAATACCCAAAAAACCCACAGAGAAGAAGCTGTCAGAGGACAAACCGAAATCTTCTTAAAATGTTTCCATCTGGGCTTCTTTTTTTGCATAACTTTGAGGCATAACATTTTCACTGCTTTTCTGTTCTGCTGTTTGTTTGCTTGTTTGTTTGTTTGTTTGTTGCGGAAGTTCATGGACAAGGCACAGTGGCAGAGGAGAATTTCAAATCAAGTACTAAGTACTGATCAAGTACTTCATGAGTCTACTTGGTGACCTGTAACTAGCAGTGTTCCCCAGGGGTCAGTGCTGGGTCCAGTCTTATTCAACATCTTCATCAATGACCTGGAGAAAGAGATGGAGTGTACCCTGAGCAAATTTGCTGATGATACTAAATGGGAGGAGTGGCTGCTACATGGGCAGGCTGTGCTGCCATCCAGTGAGATCTGGACAGGCTGGAGAGCTGGCAAACCTAATGAGGTTCAACAAGGATAAGTGTAGAGTCC
>VWZY01003288.1:104430-142528 GCA_013399075.1 Chloroceryle aenea
AGATATAATGGCAGCAAGGTGAAACACAGGAAGTTCCACCTCAACATGAGGAGAAACTTCTTCCCTGTGAGAGTGACAGAGCCTGGACCAGGCTGCCCAGAGATGTTGTGGAGTCTCCTTCTCTAGAGACTTTCAAGACCCACTGGGATCTGTTCCTGTGTGGCCTGCCCTGGGTGTTCCCACACTGGCAGGGGGTTGGACTTGATCTGCAGAGGTCCCTTCCAACTTCTACCATTCTATGATGCTATGATAGTGTAAGTACAGTGGGCTGTCTGCCACGTTCCCCGTGCCTACAACGAGCATGCAAGCGAGTGAGACTCTATTTCATGTATGCAGCCACGCAGTAGTGATCAGCTACCCTTCAAGTCACACCTTTTGTCTACTGGGTCTTCTCTTTCCCTGTATAATTTTTTTAATTTACCATTTCCTCCTTTTTTTGCTGTGACTTTTAGCTGGTGGTGTTGGATGGATAATGCTAGGATTCCTCCTCTGCTTTTTCTTCTTTTCCTCCTCTGCTTTTTCTTCCTTTTTTTTTTTTTTTTTTTTTTTTGTTTTAAAGATTTTTCTCCCCCTCTGCCTCTACTGTCACTTAACAGTACTAAGAATGATCTACAGTGGAGAGAGAGATCTGGATGGTAGCTTTTTTTGGTGATGGCTCCTGGAAACACTGAAACCAGTAGAGATGTTGCCAGACCCAGCTGCTTACTATGCTGTTGTAATGGATTTAATGGTCGTCCAGTTTCTGAGGCTATAATTCAGTTATGATTGCAGCTACAAGACCCTTCTCACACCTCCTCTCCAGCTCCTGATGCAGGAGTAGCCCTAACAGAGACCATACATTTCTACAGGGAGAGATATGTCTGCAGTGATGCCTGAGACACCTTGCAAGTTGCCCTGCACCCAAGGAGAGGTGCTTGGCTTCTTGGGCAGCTTATTTCTTTTCTCTGAGAAGTCCACGTGAAAGCTATTTAAATGAAATTCCTGTTTTTCTGGCTGCCACAGTAGCTGCTCCTTTGAAGATGATGCTTCTTTTGAAACAAAACAAAACAAAACCAAAAACACCCAAAAACACAACAAAAGGTGATCATAAAAGGGTCAGTAACTCCACAAGGCACTGAGCTGTTTGGGAAAACAGAAGCAAGGGATGGAGAGCTGCCTGCACCTGCCTCCAGCACACCCTGCAGTCCCCGCCTGGGGCCAGGTTGGACACTCAAATTCTGATTACAGAAGTGTGAGAATTTGGATTGCTTAGGGTTTCTTTCTGAAACTGCTCCCCAAAGGTCCAAGCTGTCTGAAAAACAGATGTCAAACTGCACCCTGCAATGTTTCCTGACAAGAGAGAAAAGTAAACTCTTTAGTTTTGTTTAGAAAGAGAAAATTGCTGTGGTTTGGGTTTTGGTTTGCTTCTTAAGATTGTATATTTTATTATAGCCTATTTCTATGAAATGAAATGAAAACATATTGAAACATCATCAGTTGTAAAGACCCAGTGTAGTAGCAAAGCTGAGGCTGAGCTGTCAGGTGGCAAAGCAGCCCCGCTACAATTTTCCAGACAAACCTCATAGTTATCCGTGCAATGCAGGAGTGTGGGACAGAATCTTTGTCTTCATATCTAATGTATGAAGCACAGAGGTTGTTTGGCCCAGCCTGTTAGCCTGCTTAACCCCCACTGATTTCAATGGAAATGGAGTGACTAACCAGCCTTTGAATGCCAGGGTCTGGTCTTAGCTAACACGATGCAGAAAGCTTTCAAGGGTTCAAGGAATTAATCATCCTCTCTGATGCAGGATTGCAGCCAAGGCATGGCTGCAGTATGCAACAGCACTTGTCATGGACTCTCAAACAGAAGATGTGGCTAGGGCAGAGTCTGTGCTACGAGGACAGGCCAAAATGATGGGAAGTGGTTTAAATTGAAAAAGTGCTGCTGAAAAGGAGAGGAGAGTAAATGGGTTTAATAGGTTAGATAAGCTTACTATCCTGTGTGAAAAGAAACACGTGAGTGTGTGAAGTCACGGTGCAAATTGAAATTCAGATGCTAAAATACTGATTCATCTCATGCTGCAAGCCACAGATATAAAATGTGCGGATGCTGGAAATGCTGTTGGCTGATCTGCAGCAATGCTGCATGAGAATGTCAGCAGGGAGCATCCCAGTTCCCCAGTGCATACACAGCATTCAAGTAGCACTCCAAGTCCATGTGAATTCAAGCGGATGATGAAGCTATTGGAAATCATTTGATTTTCTTTGGCAAGATGAGCCTTTGAGCAGATGGAAAACTAAATATCTCGTGGATAGGGGAAAAAAAATCCTCAGTGTTTCAGGCAAATTTATATTTACCTCTGTCAGTCTTTTTTTCTGAAAAGACATAAAGAGAGGACTGAAAGTTTAATTTGCAAATTAGGAGATCATTTTTTGCATGGTTAGGAGGCAAAATGCTCTCAAAGCAAGACACATGCAAGTTTCACAATTTTTCCTTATGTTATTCATAACACTTTGTACCCCTTTATGTAGGTCATGACCCGCTATTTTTGTTTTTAAGACAGTCAGTTGCTCAGACAGGAGGCTACATCTCAAATAATCAATGAGTGTCTACTGAGGAAGTCACCTCCTCTTCATCCTGTCCATGTAAATGATGTTAACAGAGAGTGCAATCAAATGAGATGTATAGACTGTTAATGGAAAGAAAAGTTAATTTCTCCATTAAATTTATTCTAGTGTTTGCATCTTTTCAGGTTAGCTATTAAACCGACCTGTGACTCTGAAGTGTTTATTTTTATGTCATGAAAAAATTCAATAAGAAGAAATGTAGAGCACATGAAATTAAAAGAACTCTTTTAAAAAATAGATCAAAGCTAGAACTTAAAATATTTGATGTTGGGACAGGTTTACAGATGCTAACCAGAGAGCATAAAACCGGTAGATTATTCTTTTCTTTTGTTTTCCTACCTCATGTGTGGCTGGAGTACTGTGGGAAAGGGATTACTTATGAGGTGACAAGACCCCCATGAAAATGAGAGTTTTGGAGGATTTGTGATTCTCGGGGTATGCATTATGAGACACAACAATAAAGATGTCCAACGTACAGGCATAAGAGTATATGGCAATGTTATGGTTGGGCTTTCCTCCAGATGGATGGATCCCATTCAGGGCCTAATCATCAGAAAGTTTTCCACTCTTGTAGTGCCTAAAAGTGACCCATGTCCTCTTAATTGCTAATACATGGAGTTTAGGACTCAGAAATATGGTCTTGGAGATTTTTTTAATTCCCCCTCCCACCGTGGTTTATGTTCTCATAGCTTCTTAATCATTCTCCTCTGCCTTGGCTTCCTGAAAGGAGAGCATCTGCTCTCTTGCGCTGGTTTCAGTCTGCACTGAAACCACAAAACTCCGATTAGGCTCTTCAAAAGCTTTACCAGGCTTCAGGAACTCCTGAAGCAAATCTGGGCCCGTTTTCATGCAAATCCAAATACCTTTTATGGTTTCGTTTCAACTTGACATTTTGATTTTGAGATTTTGAGTTGCTCAAACCCTACGGCTTTATGTGAAACCCAAAGGGCGTGAACTTACATGAACTGAAATGGAAAAATATTCACATGAACCCGCTGAAGACTGAAACTACGTTCCCACAACTGTGCTTAATAAACCACTGTTTTTCTCTTAATTGGAGAAGTGGCAGCTACTGCTCCACAACTCGGAGCTGCAGCAAGGCAGAGTTTCCAGTTTATGTATACTGGGTATTAAATAGGCATCCTGGTAAAGCACAGATGGTTTATACTCTTCCAAATGGGAACAGTAAATATGGTGAATTCTCCAGCTCAGCATAACCTGAGCAGTGAGAAAATCAATGTTTTCCCCCCCAGGGTGTGCTGGCGCAGGGGTGATGCAGGGTTTCTCATCACGGTGGGTAACTTGCTTTGTCACTTCGAGGAAAACTGTGATGTGTCCTCCACCTGGGCATGGCTGAGAGCAGCACTGGGTCAGCCCAGTCCTGGCATTGCTCTGGCTGAATGCCTCCAGTGTCACTTGTTTTTTTCCAGCATGTGGTGACTGTGCCGATGAGCTACAGGTGGCCTGGCAGAGCCCACCGACCCTCTGCTGAATCCTCCATGTGGCCAGGTGACCACCTCCGACCCTGACAGCCCTGGGACATGTGTTGCTGACAGCAAGTGGATGCATCAAGGCACTCGTAGGTCAGTGCCATCCCTCTCCTCTGCCCTTGCCACCCACATTGCCAAGGGCCAGGAGCCCATAGGGTTGGGGATGGGAACAGGAGGAGAGAGGAGGAGGCGGTACTGCATGACTCAGGTACAGGCAGAGTAGCTGATCGAGAGGGAGCAGTGCATCTTTCAGGCAAGCTTTGGTAAATAATTGTGGACCTGGCTCTCATGACCCAAACAGAGCCCAGCTCAGCTACTCTACACGAAGAGCAGCACTCTCAGCAAAACTTCCTTCTCAGCTGTGATGACAGGCTGCACACAGTGTTTCCAGATCTGTTCAGTTCTTTCCAAAAGGACAAGCTTGTTTTGCTTCCCAGCGTGAATGGCCAAAGTGCTGGGGAGCTGCTGAGATGCAGATCTTGGAGGGAAGTGCAGCATGCAGGGCTCTGGTACCCTGTGCTGTCACAGTGTCTTGTTGGACACCAGGAGCAGTGTCAGGAACCATGATGCAAATTGCATGTCCCATGTTATAGGTCCTGTGGATCAAAACCTGCAAAGTCCTAGTACCACAAAAGATTTTAGAAATTATGAATGCTCTTATGGCATTCTTGTTCCTGAGTTTTTCTCTGCAACTGTGAATAATAGCAACATTTTCCACATCCTTTTAATTCAGCCTGTAAATCTGGTACATTCTCCAAGATCTGGGGACTGGCTCTCCAAGGAAGCTACCATAGATGAAGGGAGCTCAAAGCTCTTGGCACTCCTGACTTCTTTTACCAGACCCTCTGTAGATCTGGAAAATTCATGCAGGGTGCTTCAGTGCACAGTGCTCCCAGCAATGAAAGGCAGTGGTTTTCCAAAAAGTTTCTTAATTCTTAAAAAAAAGTTGTCATGAACCTTTTTCTTTCTCATTGTCTTAGTTGTCTGGACTGCTCTCCCTGCCAGAATGGACAAAGCCAGGTGCTCTGTACAGGAGAGGGAGGAGCAGAGGCAGAGTCATGGGGAGTGCAAGCCCAGTTTGGGTGGCTGTCCCCACTTCTAGGTTTGGTCCTGTCCAGTCACCCTTTTCTGCTTCTGTCCCTCAGGTTTCAAGCACAAGATGATATGATAGTCTCCATTAAATGAAATAACTGGTAGTGGAGGGCTCTTTTTTTCTTTTATTTCTTTATTTTNGGGTGGCTGTCCCCACTTAGAGGTTTGGTCCTGTCCAGTCACCCTTTTCTGCTTCTGTCCCTCAGGTTTCAAGCACAAGATGATATGATAGTCTCTATTAAATGAAATAACTGGTAGTGGAGGGCTCTTTTTTTCTTTTATTTCTTTATTTTTTTTTAATTTATTTTTTTTTAATTCCCCAAACCTTTATTGGCACCATTGCTCTCAAGCCCTGACAGGGAAACCCCACAGCCTGTGGCACTTCCATATAGAGGCAGATGGTGGTATGTGACATTTTGGCAATGTTCCCCTTGAGATGTTACTGACTAAAGAATGTGGAAAAATCTCTGTGAAGCTGTGGCTGTGAACAACTGTGCTCAGGTTTTTATTTTTTTAAGACAGAGTATGTGTGGAGGTGAAAGTCTGCTGTGTCAAAGGCTGGCTCTGATTTTGTATGTCTGTGTCTATGGGAGAAGCAAGTCAATTCACACCTAGGAAAATGAAGCCTTTTGAAATGAAGCTTTCAAAACCATCAGTTAAGACTTTTTATGTTAATTAAAAGATTAATATAATTGATTTAAAGAGCATGAACATCGCAGCAGCCTATTAGGGATGTACTATCTGCAGTTTACATATGGTTTACTTGCTTCAAATACCATACATAGAGTAAAGCGAAGAAGGTGGTTAGGTTAGTCATGGGTGGAGTGGGGAAAGATGTCCTCATTAGTTATTTTGTGGTAAAAAACACAGCCACCTTATCTTCTCTAGGATTTTACTATGGGCTTGCTAATGCTTGGTAACTGGCTTGTTTTTATGTTCACTTTCAATCCTCCCCCACCAACTTCTCATATACTAAAGGCTTTGTTTCTGAGTTACCTGACTTCCTCAACCATAATTTCTCCACATTAGGTTATTGCTAAGACTTGCTGCTTCAGAGCTCCCATAGCTGGTAGTGGACACAAGGACTAAGTGACTTTCCCTGGGTGACAGGGGAAACCAAACTGGAAATTGAACCCAGACTTTCCAAGTTAAGTTTCTTACTTAGAAGACTTTTTTATTTTTTTTTTTCAATCTCTCCACATCACTCAAAGACAGTTTTCCCTGGGCCAAGCAGTTAGTTAATCCACCAGCCCTTTCTTTGGGCTGTCGTCACTCTCTCACCAAAGTTCACATAGTTCCCTAGCAAACCATCACCTTTCCCTTTCCCTTTCCCTTTCCCNCCCGTCCTTTCCCTTTCCCTTTCCCTTTCCCTTTCCCTTTCCCTTTCCCTTTCCCTTTTCCTTTTCCTCCTCTCCTCTCCTCTCCTCAAGAATTAAAAAGCTTAATAGACAAACAAGGGTTTAATAGACAGACCAAGCATTCTTCCATGGTGTGTGGACAAAAGTACTGACCAGTGACTCTCCAGCAACTTCTTAGCTTTCCTTTGAACAGAACCGAGCAGTGATTGTGGCCTGTCTTTCTTTCTAAAAGATTTACAGGCTCTTCATGGATGGAGAGGACAGGGGGTCTGTGCTTGTTTTACTTTCTAGCAGATGTATGAGAAAGAGTGATCTTCCTTAAGAATATTTGCTGGTTTTTCACTCCTGTTTCTGTGCTTAACTCCTTTGCTGAAAATGTTTTGCATCTAGAATTGTCTGTGAGAAAGCATAAAGAGAATGTACGGGATGATCATGTGGGGTTTTTTTGTTCAAATCTTCCTCTAGAGAAGAGGGCCATTAGAACTGACTGCTTTTCCTTTTATAAATACCAGCCTGTTCATCAAAGTTCTGTTGCCTCCTGGAAGACTGGTGAAGCATTGAAGCCCCTCGAAACAGCCGTGACAAAAACATGGCAAGTAGAAGAAACTAGGAGAAATTTAGATGTGCTTGATTGTCATTACTAATGCCATGGTCCTTGCCTTTTGCCATGGCCAAGTTGGCAACACCTTGGAAGTCACCAAGGTGTTTTCTGGTGAAGGAATGTCTGTTGAGGATCAGCCCATCTGTTTGGTGTAATTTAAATAGGTCAGCAGAACAGGTATGTTTTCTTTTCCTTTAACTAGAACTTGAGTTTCCTACAGGCTCCTCAGCTCAAATGTGCTATGGTTTTTCTAGTGGAAAATTTGATGCTTGGCAGTTTTGGGTGAGTGTCACACTTTCCTTCGTGTGGCTGAGTGTTATGGGGCTAAAACTTCTTAAATCTAAGCCACTAGAAATGCTTCCTGACTTCTCTTACCATCCAAATTGAGAAGTCTGCTGGACTGTGATAGGTCGTGATGGGTTCTGCTGCCATGTGAAGTGGGTGACTCCCAGGAGAGTGGCCAGAGGGGCCAGCTGTTTAAGACTGTTTCAGGAGGACAGTAATAAGCTGATGATTATGGCTTCAGTCTTTCTGAAGATTTAGAAATAATGATGAATAAGCACTGAAAACCGATTTATACTCTCAGTTCATCATAACTTTGTTTTGAGAAGCAGGACCTCATCCTCTGAAGGATCATCTCAATACAGTGCTATACCTTTGAGTAACATTTGATCCCTGGAAAAGGCCAACTGATGTGCTTCTCCACAGTGCTCAGAAAGCTTAAGAGTTGTTTAGATTTGAAATTGGATCTCACCCACACACGTCAGACTGCTTTCTGTTTAACATTTCATTGTGACTTTATTGTTTATGGGAACAACAAGAGGCTGGAGATATTTGTTTCTTGTGAATATTTTTCACATCCTGTGACAGTTTATTGTAACTTGCCTATCTGTAACTTGCCCTAAATCAGAAGGGGCTGGAAAAGATAATAAACCACCAAAACAGTTGATAGGGTAAAAGATGGAAACCTGTAGCCTTTGAAACTGGAAACTTTCAGACAGCAGTGGAAAGCATTCATTGGCTGAGACAGAGAAGAACATTTGGCTTCATATTGTTCTGACAAAAGGTGCTTCGTTGAGACACCTGCTGGATCTTGTTTCTTCCCCCAACCCCACCTGAGTACTTCAGTTTTCATTAACTGGCTGTCTCAAAGGGATGGAACTCTCTTAGTTTTACATGGTAAAAATCCAGGTCTCTTGATCTGCCAAGGGCTGTCCTATGTTACCAGGGAACCCAGTCTTTTGTTGCAATGCAAATGTTAGCACAGGTTTGAAAAAATCCCATGGATTGTGTGGACTTACCATAGATATTAAATTTTGAGGAAAATTTTGGGGTTTGTTTTTTGTTTCTTTTTGTTTGTTTTTTAAGCTTTGACACAAGTTCCTGCCCCCAACCTGCTCTTGTCATGCAGGCAAGTACCTACCGAACGCTTGCAACTAGGTCACAATGTTCTTCTCTGTAACACACTCCCAGAGCAGATGAAACCTGGTTTCCTCCAGCTCTTCATCTTGTGGTTTGCTGCACTGAGGCCCAGGATCAAGCAGGTGCTGGCTGTTGTGGCTCCAGTGCTGGAGAGAAGCATCTGGGATATCTGCTGCCTGGCCAGGGATAGCTTTGTGCAGTTTCCCTTGGCCAGGGTCACCTGGGGGATGCTGCTTTCCTTTCTCTTGACAGTTGCCTCCTTGAGAAAATTCTAAGAAATTGCTGTCTTTGGAAGCTCGGTGTTGGTGCAATTTGGCTGTGTTTTGTAATGGGGCAGCAGGGGAATAGATGGGAACAGAAACAGCTCACAGTTGCATAAACCTCATTTCTTTAGAAAGCTGAGTAATAAGTGGGCTAAATGCAATAGGAATGTTTTCTGGTGGTTTTGTTGTTGTTGTTTTGTTTTTTTTTAAATTTTGTTTTGTTTGATTGGTTGGTTTTGTATTGTGGTTTTTTGTTTGTTTGTTTGTTTTGGTTGGGGTTTTTTTGTGTGTGTGTGTGTGGAGGGGCATTTTTGGGTTTTTTTCCCCATGGTGTTGGCCATCTCCATTTATAAGAGCACCCAATTTTTTCCCTGCCAGCACAATCCGATTTCCTGCTAACCAGGAATATCTCAGTGATGACTGTCTGTCAGGGGCCTCCTTCAGCAAGTGGGTGGCCACCACCTGAGTTCCAGAGAGGTGAGAGATGGCAGCCTCAAGAGCCAGGGCTAGCTTCCTTTCATGATGCAGAAAGTCCTTGTGCTAGCATCCTACAGCATATAGGATGGCGAGGGATGGAGTCTCTGGTGACCAGCTGGATACAGCTACTGGGTTCAGGCAAAACCAAACTTTTCCCCACCCATGAGCTGTTAGGTAGGCAAGACTTTAAAGCTTCCCTGCTGTCCAGCCCTCAGCATGCTTGCTTGATCATGTTACTTCGCATAAGTAAGAGGTGGTGATCTTTAGCCCTGGAAGTATTTTGATAGCAAAGCACCTGCCATTGAAGCAATGCCAGGACAGTGCTGAAAAGTCAGAGGAGTCAGCTATGGTGTCCCCATCCACCACTGCACTGCTGTGATTCCAGTGGCCCCGCTGAGAAGGGGCAGGGGTGCAGAAGCAGCCAGGCTTACTGGGAGAGGTAGTTTCTCCAGGCAGGTCAGCTTTTGCTTGCATGTGTGTTGAGCAAGGTGTCTTTCATTCAGACAAATGCCTGGATCTGTGCATGGCTGCAAGCACTTATTTCCATTGTCAATATGACATTATTTATTGATAACTTTTCATATTTTTCCTTTTAGAATGCCTCAGAAATAATTCTGTCATGATGAAGCGATTTTAATGAATTGTAAATGGTTAAACAAAACTGTTTGCAAACAGTGGTAGGACTGTAAGCTGTTTTGTTAACCCCTGTGGTGGAAGAAACTGAACGCACATTCTTGGGAATCAAGACCGTCCCACAAATGAACTACAGACAGAAAAGTATTTGTAAAATATTTCCTTTCATTCTTTTCAAGAATTAATTTCAAAAGTCTCTAGTGCCCTACTTCATACAACAGCTGTAGGCCAAGCACCACTAGCACTTTGAAAGGATTTTTTTAAGGACACAAGTGGCTTGGGAGTCTATGATGTTATTTAGCAAAAGATTCAAAATGTGCATTTCACGTGGCTTGGTCACATAGCCTGGGTGCCTAGGGCTTGTGTCATGCTGCTTTTATCACCACAGCAGCTCTGACACCAGCTGTGGCTTGATGTTATCAGCAAAGCTACAGTCCTCAGCGAGTGGTTACCTATACCATAGCCTCGGCAACACCATGTGAAGTTTGCTGCTGGAGGCAGGGAAATAGTTCAGCACAATTCGTGCAGGAAAGAAATAGATCTGTGCATCTTCATTTCCTTGTTTCCAGAAAAATATCCAAAGGGTTATTCTCATTTCTCTCCTAGAAAACGGAAGGAGACAAGTAGAATAAAATAATGCTTTCTGACAGAAAAAATACTTTCTCCCATGGCCCAGGTTAACTCATCCTTTTGAGTATTTTGTTGAGGGTGACAACTTATATGCCTGAATTCAAAGCTGTTGCTGAAAACTTTTGCTGAATGACCACAGCTGCACACAATGTGATGTTAGCAAGCTTTTCTCTGCTGTGGATGCCCCGGCAAGGCCTGCCTGTCCCCATATTTCAGCTACCAAAACACGACCAGCATGCAGAGCTGGTGTCACCAGTTGCACCTCACCAGTGATGGGTATGAAATATCTACATTTTATGTATTGAGAGTTGAAAATTATTTCACAATGCCTCATCTGATTGCCTATCTTCCTTGCGCCCTTTTCCCTTTGGAAAGTGGCTGTCCAGGCTGTTGGGCTGTATAACAAATGCCACCTCCTCCAGCTCTCCCTGCCCTAATTAATGGAATTAGGACTGGAGTGCAGTAGGAAGAGAATAGGCTGAAACAGGGTTAGTAGCTTACTCTAAGTCCTTTTGTTTCTCTTGTAAACTAGAAAAAGGTTGTTTTGAGGCAGCTGGGATTGCTAGCACTGCCTATCGGATAGGATTCCTTTGATGCACACGGAGCAGCAATAATCTAGCTGAGGATCAGACACGGGGGTCTTTCTTCAGAGGAACAACATTCCCATTAATTCACACTGCTGATGCCTATGTTGTGGGCTCATGTAACCTCTGGTGAGATACCCAGTTCTATGAATAACCTCTTTGTGGTTCTTTTCCCCTACCTCGTTACCTTTTAACATGGGATAATGACAGAGGTTAGATACTTTTGTATGACATTGCCTGTAAGCACCATTAAGCTTTTATAGTGGTTGTTTTGGGTTTTTAGCTTTGCATAATTCACATTTATTTTATTTCCCTCATATGAAAGTTCAAGTGGATATTGACTAGAGCACAGAGAGAAGAAATATTTGAATATTACTTAGGAAAGTAAATGACATTGCAAAACTTCTGCAGTTATAACTAGAATTAAATATTTTTGGTTTTCACACTTCTCTTCCCCTTTAGAAAAAATACAGAAACTTCCTTCCACATTGCCATGAGTTGTATTGAGGAGAACTGGTGAACATGCTCCTTGGCCTACAACTCTCAAATGATTTCCATGGAGAGAAATAAAATTGGTTTGGGGGAAAGTAATTGGAAAAGCCCTCAGAGCTGCTTTGTCCTTTCTCCTGATGAGGATCCAGGCCATAAACCAAAAGTACTGTTTGTTCTCAGACTAGATAAAAATCCTAGGAGGGCAGGTGGTTTTGGACCTTGTAACTGTACACTCGTCTTGAGTACCCCAGCAGCAAGGCTCCATGGGGCTGAGGGCAAAAGGTGCTTTGCTCCAGCAGTGGATGCTGCAATGCTTCCAGAATCACAGAGAGGAGCAGACACACTGGAAAGGCTGAGCCATGCCCTGTGCTTTTCTTGTTCATTGCAGAGGAGAGAAAGGCCTCTTGATGTGAAAGATAAACAAGGCTCTGTAGGCTGAATCACACTGGCTAGTGAGGAAGCAAGGCGGGGAGCAAGGCTCTATTTTAGATGTGTTTTTATTTATCCCAGTGCATGCTAACTTCATTCTTTTTCCTGGGAAAATCTATAGGAAGGTGTGAGAGGAAGCAGCATGAGGTTATGTCTCGTCCAGGCATGGTGCCTCTCTGCCTGGCAGGAGGACTTGCTGCTGGTTGCCCTCTCTCAGTGGTGTCCACCTAGGGAGCAAGAAGAAGAGGACTGATTCATCTGTGTCCATGTCTATTTTTGGGAGGGAAAACTGGGCTGGGAAGTGGGGAGGGAAAGGAACATGGTGACACAGGGGGTGGCAGAGGGACATGTGCTTCTTGGAGCCCATGATCTTGCAGCCCCACTCCCAACAGCTAATGTGGCCATCCCCTCCAGTGTCCAACCTTTATGTCTCTTTTTACCCCTGCTTTGCAATTAGCAATCAGCAGTGACATTGCTCTAGGTCTGGCTTTCCTTTCACAGCTGCTGCTGTTTGTGAAGGGGCAAGCTGAGGAAGAAAGAGGTTAAGGTTTAGCTTTATCAGCCAGTGAGATAATGCCAAAACCACCACTGAGCTGGATAAAAAGACAGTGATAAACTTGACCACCAGGTGAGTTTGTTTTTTTTTTTTCTGAAGAGAGACAGGGCAGTATTGGTACATTTCTAGACAGTCTTCAATGAAATATTTCATATAGCTTTGGTTACCCATGTTCCAGCAGGATTGATTGATTGATTAATTAATTAAATGGGTGCAGGTGTTACTCACATGAGAAGAATGGCATATCTTCCTCTGGAAGAACCATGCAAATGGAAGCTGGCTTCTGGAACTGGAGACATTACTGATGGTTCTTTACAAAGATATTTTTGGGAACAGGGAGAGGGCAAAAATCACAGAGGGAGAAGAAGTCTTTAAGTTAAATGACACTACTGGCACAAACTCAATTGTCTAGAAATTGGTCACAAGGGAGTTTAGGCTTGAAATTACTAAAACCCTTCAAAGACTGAAATTCTGGATCACTCTCCCAAGCAACGTAACGAGGGCAGGGACATAAATCCTTTTTAGAATTGAAGGTACTAAGTTGTTGAAGCAATTCTACAGTGGAGGAAGAAAATTCTTAGTAAGGAACAAGACATGTCCTCAGATAACCACGGAGTAGCACGTCCACAAGGAGTGGAACGGAGACTAGATCACTGTTCACATGGCTCTGTATTAAACCTGTGCTTGAGTGCCTCTGCAGTGGGGTTATAGAAGCCAGGAGGACCTTTTGTCCTCCCATGATAGTACCCTGGAGGTTGACTATGGATAGATAGTGGCAGGAGATAGAGCAAAGTAAAAATATGGTCCTACTCAGCTCTCTGGTGGAGGGATGGTGCACCCTGTTTGGGTACTTGGGTTTAGTCTCTGCATTTAGAGATGAATAGGAAATTTCCTACAAGCCAAGTGAGCCGTGTTTCCTTCCTGCCCTCAGCCCATGAAGGTAAGGCATGATCCAAGGTCTTTGTGGGAGCTCATACTGGTAGCCTCCTACCATCAGTAGAAAGATGCATTTTTGGGGAGTGACTGATGTGACCTATTTTACACACGTTGGGATGAGACAAACAGAGCCTTAACACTACATATACCTTTTTGTTGTCCTTACTGGGAGATGGGTAGTTACATGCCAGAAGAATCCTTTTGCCCTGAGGACAGGGTATGTCAAGGAGAAGAAAGGATTTTTTTTCTCAGAATAGCTGCTCTGATGAGTTCCCAGGGAAACAAGCGTTTGTTTAAGATGGGAGGAATTAAGTTCTTCAAATCATACATTTTGTTAGCTGTTCTAAACTTTCATCAGATCTCACCTCATCAGTCTCTGACTTTGATGGACATCAGGAAGGGCTTTACCACCAACTTTATGGAAGGAGAACTGAGTTAACATGAAAGTAGATGTCTGTGTGTGTGTGCGTCTGCATGTGGTTAGCATTGCAAAACAAGACAACAAGGCTTGCAGCTCTCCTGAGATATGCTCATTTACATTGTGATGTGCTACCCAATTACTCCAGGGTCCTTTTACAGCACTTTCCTTTTTAGTTTGTGGTGGCTCTTGCACATGTGAATGTTTATTTTTGTGTACGTGACATGCATGTGTAAGCCTTTACTGTGGTATGGGAAGAGGAAATGTATTTTGTTTGCCCATTTAGCAAGGAGAGTGTTGGGATTTTTTTTTCTCATAGGAAGCAATCTTGCTTTGCAAGCATATTTCATGTGAGTAGGTATGCTGGAAATGTTTATACTTCACTTCCAAAATGTAAGCTACTGAGGATATAATATCATCTACATGACTGCATTATCACTTCAACTGATGTGGAGATGATTTTTAAAAACACCTTTGTATTCTGGTGCAGTAACTTTCTTTCTGAGGTACCTGAGAGATGCAAGACTGTGTTCTGACATCAGTGAGGTTGAAAGTAACCGGAGTAGAAAGAAGGAGATTATTTATATCTCAATTAGAGCTCTGAGATAGAATGATGAATTAAAGCAGCCTGGAAGCCTCCCAAGGTTCTTTCTTTGCCTCTTTGTGTTACTCTCCTATCTCTTGTGGAACAGCAGTAAGCTATATTATTAGGTAGCTGGCAGAAAGTGGTCTCAGTCAACCATTGGATTTAGATGTGAATTTGTGAATCAGAAGCACAAACTGGCACATCACTCACTTCTGTTTGGAAGCAAGGCAGAGAATGCAGCCTGAATGATACCGTGTATGGGCTTGTGTGGGCAAGTGTGGGGGATGGTGCTTCTGCCATAAAACATTTCCTTATTTTAGTACACCTGTTTTGTTTTGTGCAATACAACCTGCTGAGATAGGAAGGAGTAACCTTCCTTTATAAACAATCTACTGTGAATGAACTCTCTCCTGAAACTGTTGAGGTGCCAGTTGTTTCCCCAGATAAATTACTCTCTCAGCTTTGCTGACTGACAGCTCCATTGACAGTGTCTGAACATGTCTGAACTGGATCACGGGGTGGGATCAGCCTGAGGAAGGGAGGATGGAGGGAGAGAAAAATGAAGTTTCCACCCCAGGTCAATTGATAAATTAGAACAAAAGCTCAGCCTTGATTTGAAATATTGAAATTAGGATCAAATCCATTCTTTCAGCTGATTTTTGTGTGGAAGTGAGGTGGAAAACCATGCATGTCTCCAAGAAGTCAGTTTGATGTGCTCTTTGGGACAGCCTGGCCAGCCATCCCACCTGGAGCACACATCAGCAGTTTTCAAACTCAGGCCTTTTACCTGTCAGGGAGATGTGGTCTCCTGCACTGGGTTTGTCTTCAGCCACCCTGGGCACCAGAGGCAGTGCTACCCCTTTCACAAACCTCCTGCCTAGGATATTTCCAGCAATAAAAGTCCACTTGGTTGAGGGAAGTCTGGGCTCCTGTTCAACTTTTCATCAACATGGTGGCAGAAAGTGAGGGACCCAGGCTTAAAACAGATGTTTTGGGGAGTTATTCAGCCAGGAGAAACAAATCTTGAATGCCTTCCAAGGTAGGATGCTTCTGCTCTTCAGAGGGGTGATTTTGCCTAGTGCCCTCAGTTGCTGAGACCACCCAGACCTGGTTGAGGTCCTTCTGCCTGGGGTGCGCCTACCATATCAGGAAATTGCTCTCTGTTAAAATACCACTTTCCTCTTCTTTGAGTTAGGATTCAGTATAAGAAAGCCCATCGTTTACCTCCAGAGTTCTTTACTGAATTTATTCTTTTTGTTTTCTCAACCTGTCTGGCCCTTCTCATAGTTGGCTCAGCTAAGGCAGCCTGTGCTCCACCATTGGCATCTTCAGAATGAAACACTCTTATCAGGATTAAGTTGCTTTTTGCCCTTACTGGAGTTTTACACTTTGATCTGGAAGTTAAATTGCAAAGTGAATGTTGCTGTGAAGGTCAGAACAACACGGTGAAGACTTCAGTTTGATGCAAACCTATCTCTGAGGTTCGTCACAAGATCAGCTAATCTTCCAACTTCCGTCTATAATCACATCAAATTGATTTCAGTGTTTTGATTGCTTTTGAAACAACACAACCATTGTGTAATAATCTGTGAACTAACACTTCTTGAACTCCTGAAGCAGAAAAAGAGAAGGCATTTAGAAACTAGCTCAAAGGAACCTTCTGTTGTTTAACTAGCAGAGCTTTGTGTGGAGAACAATGAGATACATTGTGAGCACCAGAAAGCTAGGTAAAATGCTGTTCAGTAAAGTGTTGCCACTGTTGCTTCATGCCCTGTCCTGTTGGTTCAAGAGGGCATGAAAGCAGAGGGGCTGCTCCCATGCAGGATGTTTTAGGGCTGCCAGTCACCCCAAGTGGTGAGGGTGAATATAAGTGACATGACTGCAGGTGCCCTGCTCATAGGCTGCTCGTGAGGCATGGGTGAGGGACTGCTGCAGTAGTGACCCCAGTGTGGCCTCCTATGTCCTTGTAAGCCCTGTGCAGGCTGCATTTGCACCAAATCAGCCAACAAGCCTGTGTGCCCATGCAGTGCTGGGCTGCCTTGTGCTGGCAGCTTGCAGCCCTGGTGTTGGTGACTTGGAGGAAGGCAAGTGAGTGACCAACCACCCTTTGCTGTCTTCAAAGGAGTCGCTGGCACTGTTCTGGTGAGGTTGATCTGGTGAGGTTGTTAACCATTAGCTCTCAGTTTCAGTTAGTTACAACTCCTGTAAAACTTGCAGCATTCTTCTTTGTTTTCCACTGTTAACAGGTGAAGCAAGTTCCGATTTATAACTGGTTTTATTGACTTCCTTGCCAAGGGCTTTCTATGTTTGCTGCAAACACAGGTTGGAGAGTGGTGGTAAAATTTACTCTTGTTCTGCTGTGTTTTTAGCTACAGCTTCTCATTTTTCATCCTGTTAAGCCATTGCACAATGCATTTTGGACTAGTGTACACATGGGGATGGGGAATTATTCATCCCAGCCTCTTGTTTCTGTTAGATTACATGTATAGGCTCTGCAATCTATTTCAGTAAGAAAGATCTACTTTAAAAACCCACCTGACAATGGGCCATAACCTTCTTGAAGCACCCTGCTCTCAGGTACTGTGCCATTGGAGAGGATTTGACCCAGCCTTTCCAAACTGCCCCCCCCCATCTTTTCAGCACGGTGCGTCTGCCAGTCCTCTCACATCACTTTGCATGAAGTTTCCCCTCAAAACTTGTCACATTTGGGGTTAACATCACTGCTGGCTCCTGTGAGAGGGCAAATAATGGCTGCATGCTGGTATTCAGCAGGCCCAGTGCAATTTGGAAACCCTGCTGTCTGAGATACATGTAGAAGTTCATGCACTTCCCCCCAGGTATTACAGCTTGCAGGTATAGAATTTTCTTAATTGAGCAGCAGACCTTTACCTCAACAACTGATGGTGACCAAAATACCTGAACTGGGGTTTAGCAGCCTGGGAGGTGGGTATTTTCAGCTGACTGTATCAATTTTCTTCTGCCTCAGCCTGGCATCCTCATGGGGTGGAAAAGCTGTGAACAAGAACTCACACAGACCCTCAGAGATCTGTGTCACTGACCCTGCAGGTTTCGGTGCCTCTGCAAAACTGGGTCAGATCCCAAGTCTGTGCCTGAACTCTGGCTCCAAAAACATCACCGTGTGCTTGGATGTGGGACGGGACTCCTGGTTTGGGATAGATGCTGAGGACTGCAACAGAGCCCAAATCCCTCACTGACTCGTAAATGGGACCTCCTGTTCCAGTTCAGGAGTTAGAGGTCTTGCTACAATGGACAGGATCATTTTGGTTGGTTGGTTTGTGTTATACTCCCCTTTGCAAGGCTGTAGTTTTCCCTTTGCTGTAATTGGGTGGATAGTACTTATGGTTTCAACCAGGAGAAAAATAAATAAATTATCACACTCAGGCACAAATAACGAGGAGCTTACTCAGGGCGTGATCAGACTTGTGACTCTGAATAATATGAGTTAGAATGTTATATATATATAGGTTACAGTGATAAACAAGGCAAACCAAAGGCAACCAAAGTATCTGCTGGACTAAATACACAGAAGGTCTTGGCCAGAATCCAAATAGCACTGCTGAGTCCCAGACAGTGTCTTTGGTCTCAGACACTTTTTACTTTTCTCCTTCAGCTGTCAGTGTGGTTCAACCTAGTTTTGGGGGGAGAGGAAAGGAATGAGGACCTACTCTATCTCCCTTTAGCTACTCCCAGCCAGAGGAGGATGTCTGCTTCCATCTCCCACTGGCTGTTGGAGCAGTGGCAGGAGTAGGGTGGTGATGATGCGGGGCAGGATGGTGTGGGGAGGCAGGATGGCTGTGGAGCCATGTCGCCAGATGCCAGGAGAGCTGGAGGCAAAGAGGGGAGGTAACACTTGCTGCTTTCCCCCTTGCTGGATCCCTGCTGGATTTTGTAAAGACCATGGGATGGAGGCTGGGGTGCCTGCCTGCGTGACTCTCCCCATGCAATCCCATGTGTGCCAGCACCACGCACACCAGTGCACATCTCTAGCACAGCCCTGTTTTAACCAATATCTCTCAAACCCCATCAGCCTCAGACCTGCTTGGCTGCCCCATACACAGGCACCACTGTTGTCCTGGCCTCAGTGCTCCCACCAGTTGCTTTCTCCTTTAAACTCTTTTTGTCTGTTCTGTGGTAGGTATATACTCATCTTCCCCATCTGTGTCTCCTACTCGTTTCAGGATTTTGTGCAGTTTGGCCCCTTTGCAAAGGATTTTGAAAAGCTGTGGGTGTGAAGACACCTCCTGTAGTCCCTCAGCTACAGCTTCCATGGGCAGCAACCGTGTGCTGGGCACATCTGTTGTCTTTAAAAAATAAACTGGCTACCTGCTGGTGCACAATTATGCAGGCTTACAGAAGGTATCAGTGAGATCATCACATACTGGAGGGTCATCTGCCTCATCCTTTTGTAAAGGTATTTCCTTGTTTGTGCATATTTGTGCCTTGCAGCACGTTTATGAACACCTCCCATTCACAAGTGGCATTCAATCAGGAAACAGAAGCACTGCTGGGCAATTTAGATAATCAGGTCACAGTGTGAATTGTCTCTATGCCATTAGCAAATCTTTATAAATAGCCCATAGACTGTAAAGGGATAATAATCACAGGGATTGTTTTCTTTGCATTTCTTAGTAACAGTTAATGCAGCAAGAAATCAATAAGACCAGGATAATGAAAATGGAATAATGTGCAAAATTTTCTCCTTACAGACCATAAAAACATATCTCAGTCTACAATGTGGTGATTAGTGATGGCACATACAATAGATGTAAGAAGGGGATCTGTAGCATGACCATAATATTTGGCAAATCCAGGACAAATCCAAGATAATTCACGCTCTCTGCGTCTCAGTAGGGAGACCATGAAGCTGGAGGGGAGGAATGAGGGCAATAGCGACCATTAAACCTTAGGCCAAGGTTTCTTTGGCTTTAGATGAAGGTGCTGGTATCAACAGTGTGCAAGTTGATCTACTCAGATTTTTAGTTTTGCTTTCGCAAAGTTTAGGTAAGCTTTCAAATGTGAAGGTGGAGGTAAATTATCAGTATACAGCTCCACGTGCAGTGAGGAGCACAGTTCAGATGGCTCTACCATGAAATAAAGAGAGGCTCAAAAATCTGTGGGGGTGACTGGTTGATAAAAAAAAAATAAAATATATATATATATATATGTAAAGAAATCGGACCTCATTTTAGTGTAGATACCTTCAGAAATTAAAAGGAATGGGGTTGAGGATATTGGACCAGGAATACTTTTATTTGTTTTCTGTTAATTTGCCACCTTTAGCACAATATGACATTTTTTTATTTGAGTTTGTAGTGTTGCCTATTGCTGCCAGCAATGGAAAGTGATGTACTCCCATCCATTTCATCTCCTTTGCAGAAGTGATTGAGACCACAGTGAAGTCATTTTGGTGACATGATGCAGATATTTATAATCTGTTCTGCTGGACTAACTTCTGTCACTGGTTTAGCACTGAAGTGTCAGAATCTATTTATTAACCTGCCATAAATGAAATCACAAGTACAGTCTTTGGCTTAGAAGAGTGTTCCTTTGAATCTACCAAAATGGTGTGAAGTTAGGTACAACGAGGTTGATGCCTTTAACTGTGCATTTCCCAGCCTCTTGGCGTGTGTATTTGATTCATGATGTGTGAAGGAAATACACTGTTTCACATAGCAACTCTACATGGTGTTTATTCATTTCAGGGTGAGGGGGTGGGCATGAAAGAAAGTGTCTGAGTCATAAAATCCTAAGCTTTCTCAAAATTCGGGTGTGTTCAGAAGCAGAGTTTTCAGCCCTGTGACTGTATGTGAGACTACTAACTTGTTTTCTTCATTTATTCTGGAGAGAAGCTTGAAAAACATCAATATTTTGAACCTAGTTTCTCACAGCTCAAGGTGATAAAATCTTTTCTTCATAAGGCCAAGCTGACTAGTACAGTTGCTCTCCCTGGGCATTGTGCCTCTTCTTACTAAGACACGTGGAGAAAATAATTGTCCCACACCACTCTCTCAGCCTGGGATTGCCTGTGTGGGATGTGTCAGGCTGGATAATTAAGCCTGCTGCTCACCACTGGAGTTCGCTTGCAGCTGCTCTTGCATAAAAACATAAAACACAGCCGGTGTTCTCCCTGAGTGAGCAAGCTATGGCTGGGGATGGTCTTGGACACCCCCAAGGAGTCTCATGCACAATCCATCACTGATCAACACGGCAGTGCCGACCCGTCAGTCCCGGGGGATGGAGAAGGCACTGGTGGTATTGAGGGCCAGGGCTGTGGACTACATGTGCTGCTGCTGGTCCTCAGCTGCACAAGAAACACCTCTTCCTTGAGTCAGGCTGGGAGCTGGGGGGAGACAGGCTCGTCGGGCAGGAGGTGCGGGTGCCCACAGCCGGCGGCAGGGCTGGACGCTGGATACCAATTCCTGTCTGCTCTTGGCCAAGGAAAAGGCTCAGCACTGTTGTCTCAACAAATATGTCATTATTCCGGAAAAGACAGAGCTAGAGGCTTGGAAAACACCCTCCCATTTTGGCACGGCTTGTGGCTCTGTTGGGATTTCTCAGCATTAAGGGGGAATGGAATGGAATGAAATGAAAACAAACTCTGAACCTCTGACATTGCTGTCCAAAATAAACAGGGATGTGGCAGTAGTGATCCCACTTGGCTTTCCACTGCGTCTTCCAGTCATGGCTGGGAGGGATGAATTAGCCCCACTCCTGCTGAGCTGTCCTGCTGACCCTGCCAGACAAGAGACGGGCACTTTGCTGCTGGTGTCCCTGCCAGTCACAGGCTTGAGGAAGGGAGATGTCCCTCGGGGCTGGGTTGCCATGCTGCCATCTCACTGTGCGAGGTCACGCCAGCTGGTGCTGTGGCTGACTGTGCCCTGCAGGGCTGAGCAAGGTGTGCTGTCCCTGATGGTGCATGTGCTTAAACCCCAGGAAAAGCAGGGCAAGCTGCACACTAAATCCTGCTCTCATCCTACCAAGGCTATGTGGGGTCCTCTGCTCCCTGCACTTTGTGCTGCCTGCAGGTGCTGTGTTCCTGCATGCCCTACCTCTCCCTCAGCCCCCTCCTGGGACATCAGCGTAGCACCACATGGGACATCAGACCAGTGCTCTAAGTTTTATGGTAAGATGGTGGTAACAGGGCCCAGCAGTCTTATTGGGTAGCAGCGTGTTATTCCCATGGTGTTTCTTTGCTGTGATTACCCCAAGGAGTGATGTCTGTCCTTGCTCCAAGTGAGTTGGATGGTGGATCCAAACTGTCACCCTAAAATACTTCTCATCTGTGGTCAGCACTTGGAGCAAGAACAGGGCATATTGCTGTTGACTCCCCAGAATGTGCTAAGTTTGTGCATCTGCCGTGAGTTGCCTGGCAGCTGGCAGTGCGACATGGTGGGGAGTTGCATCTGCTCTGCCAGAGTCTCTGGGTGTCCCAAAATCACAGAGGTGCCCACCCTGCCTGCACAGAGCAGCTTGGACTGAGACAGCCAGGCTGACTGGTGGCACTGCTGATACTTTTGCGTCTGAGATGTCCCAGGCAGAAATATGACTGTGTGAGTTCTGTATCCCTCCAAATATTATTTATTTATTTATTCAGATAGGTTACTATTCTAAACTTGATGGGTTTAGGTGTTGTGTTAACTATTTTTCTGTGTTGTCTGGTTTATTCCATTTCCACAGGTCCAGATAATGATACTGATGGCAACAGTTCTGTGTACTGACATGAACGACAGAGCCCAAAGGTATTGGGAGCTTAGAAGATTGTATACAAAGACAGGTAATGCCCAACATCTGAAATAACAAGGTTTTAGATTAGGAAACTGTCTACTGGTCATGGTTCATTGGTCAAAGGTATCCTGGGGTGCATAAANATGAAATCTTAGAGTATGAGACAGCTGTGGGCAGCCTAGACAGCAAAGTCCTGGAGACAGAGTTCTCTTTCATCTGGATTTTCAGAGGACTGGACAAATGACTAGAGAAAGTGTTAACAGTGTCATTGTGTTTTGGCTTATTGATTCTTCTTGGAAGTTAATTTTTTTTTTTAAAGTAAATACTAGAGATAAATAAATACCCGAGAGCCATACAACAACTGTTAGATGAGCAGTACTCTCCTCTCAGCTGAATTCCAGTGTGGACAAGAGAGTGGACAAGATGACCCAAGAGGGACTTTCCACGCCTGTACTTTTAATGGCTGTGTCAGTGTTTGAGCTGAACTGAAGAAATTCATACTGGAAGGAAAATAAAAGCATCCTTGGCTTTTTGTCAGCCACCGCTGTGTGTCGTCTGTTCCCAGACCTTCCTGGGTTTCAGGGTTTCACTAGCTGGGCTGTGCAAGGGGAATCGTGCTGGGAGCTTGGTGGTAAGGAATTGACGTGGGTTTGGGGGTGCACAGGGAGAACCTGCCCACATAGCATGCCAGGACACCACGCAGTCTGGCAGTGTCCAGGGAGCCTTTGGCTTTCACACCATTGGTGACTCACTCTGGTGAAAGAGGTAGATGTCCTGCTCCTGCTAACTGTGTGGCTGAAGTTTTAGACAAGTGAAAGAACCTTATATAACAGGGAATACTGGAAAATGATTGCACACAATGGCTTGTTCTGGTNCAGATGTCCTGCTCCTGCTAACTGTGTGGCTGAAGTTCTAGACAAGTGACCTTATATAACAGGGAATACTGAAAAATGCTTGCACACAATGGCTTGTTCTGGTTACTATCAGAGTTTTTTAACAGTGGGGCAAGCATGAGCACTGGGAGCATCAAACCTGAGATTAAAGAGTGGATTTAACTGCCCTGTGCTAGGGCTTCTGCCTCTGAGCATGTCCTGATTAATAGCAGTTTTCATGCTGGCTGACTCACAGCTCTTAGACAACTAGTATATAGTGGGCTTGGTTATTTTTTTCTAGTATATCTACCCACACCTAGGATGTCCAAGCAGTAGTGTGGGATCACATCAGGCTTCTCAGTTTGCTTCTTGAGGCGGTCTTCTCGCAATTGCACAGTTCTTACAGGCTAGGAAGACAAAAGTGTAATGATTTCAGATCTTGGTGTTTGGCAGGGTTATATACCTTTCCTCATTCATGTCTGTGTTTAGCTCTGGGCTTTGTCACTGATGAGTATGTGTCCCACAGTGCTATCATAATCCACTATTTCTAACACCACAGACCACTGCCTCCCCTCCCCAACAAATTAGCAGTGTGGCTTCTCAAACTTTGAGACTGATTTGAACACGTATGTTTTGACACACTCAGGTTTCACTTGCCTTTGATTTTGATTCTTATAAGATACTGGCTTTGAAGCACTTTTAAGCGCCAGGAACTTAATTTCATTTTAATGAGAGTCCAGATTGTCTTAATTGCATGATACTTGGCAGCATTAAGAAAGTAGTAAAAGTCATGAGACCTTTGATACTTGCCAGAGTTATACCAGAACTTCTAGGTAATTTTTTTACGTGTCTTAGTCTCCAGCCCAGTTTTCAGGTGTGGCTGACTATTAATGTTTTTCAGTCAGTGGACATGAGCTTTAGTCATGAGTACCTTTGTTTTCTATCTGATATGACACACAGTGCCTGAAAGCTCTGTTTATCTTTTAAGGAAGATATGAAGAACTGCTTTGTTTTTGTATGTATGATTACAGTGCTAAGTCCTGTCACTTCATTCAATGCGTGTGTATAAACATACACATTTGTGGGTACACATCACTGCTAGATTTCCCTTTCCCAAGCCATGTTAAGTACTCTGACCATTAATTCAAAGCCCTAGAAATAGGAGAAGACAGATGATAGTTAATCATGGACTAGAAAGCTTGTGCTGTTTGGATTATAACAGTATGTGTCAAAAAACAGGATAATTTTTGGTTATACTCCCATGAAGCTGGATTCTGAGTCCCCTGGAGTTAATGGGCTTGATTTTGTTGACTCTGGCAAAACAGGATACACCTTGTGGAAGCTGACCCACCTCCAGCTCAGATAAAATGGCACCGTCTCTTTCTGGAGGGCTGAACATTTCTAGTCTCTATTTCCCATTATTTCACTGTTATTCCCATTTGTTAGAAAGTCACCAATAAACTTTGGTACTTCTTTAAATGAAGTGAGGTGAATGATACCAAGTGGACCAGCAGAGCTTCATCAAGAGAGAGGCAGCAGTGGGGCTAAGTAAATTGAAAGAGGCTGTGGGTATTTGTGTGAATGTGTGCAGCAGAAAGGAGAATCACCTGTGGAGAAGAGTTAAGTGGGCTTTGAGGTGCCTCCTTTGGGGTATAAAAAGAGTGAAAATGCTTCCTATCTTATTTGCCAGAACAGATGAAGACGGCTGTGATGGGATCTGTCCCCTATGGCTGTGAGCAAGACGGTGCCTGTGGGTTGATTCTCTCGCTGGATCTGAAAGCAAATGGCGACAAAAGCAACAAACCCAAAAGGTAGAATTATTCCTTTTTTCTGCAAGTGCTCTCCAGGAGATAAGTGCCTTTTCTTGTGCTGATGCAGTGCTTGCTGATCTGTGCCATAACTCAGTTTTTATTTATTTTTTCTGGAGTTTTTGTGAATCATTTGAGTCAACAACAGTTTCTTTAATGTCCTGGTTTTTTCTAAGCCATCCATGAAGATGTAAGTGAATTTATATTAGTATGGCTTTAAAAGGAATATTTGCTAATTAATTTGAGCTATCTCTGCTGTTTGCCTTTACCCATTGAACTGCTAGTAGCTGTGAGCAGCGATAAGTCTTGTCACTGGGCAATTATGGGTTTACTTCCTTCTCACAAAAAGTCCTGATTTCAGAGTTGTTTGGAGTGTTGGCCTCTTTATTATGTAAAATGGATGCTCTTAATATGCCTTATTTAACAGTTGGTAGGAGCCTAGGGAAGACAAGTAATTTTTGCAGTTACGACTCAAGATAACAAGTTGAACTAGTTAGCCCATTAACTTATGGAGAGGAGACCAAATGGGACTGCCCCCCCAAATCCCTTTGATTTGCAGAGTTGGTAGGTCTGTAGATCTGCAATAAACCTTTCAGATCTGGACACTGAATATCTGTGTAAGATAAACCTGTTTGAGTGCTGCTTGGCTCCAGTTATGAGGAAGTTCTGTGCTTCTTGTGTGAGCAGAAAAGGATTGATTTAGCTCTCATCAAATGCATGTAACCCTGAAATGCAAGACCTCTTATAGCTTAAGAGAACAATTTTTATCTCCTGTGCTTACAAAGGTGACTTGTTCCTTCCACTCTCCCAGGTGCTCTCCCTCCCTTCTCCAGTGTAAACTCTCTTGGTGCTGTTTGCTTGCCTGAGGCTTTCTACATTATCCTATGAATATGATCTCAGCCCAAAATCCAAACCAAGTTGTAAACACGACAAACAGCAGAACTGTTGGGGTGTTGGTTTTTTGCCTGTGTTGTCTGTTTCTGGAGAAATCATGCTTGTGTTTAGCATCTTGTTTCAATTGCTGAGGTGTTCCTATGTGTTTGAGGGGTTACTCTGTGCTTGCCTGAGGTATGCTGCTCCTTATCATCTCCATGTATTGCTGAAATATGCTTGGCTGATTTTACCTATGTATGATCTAGAGATGGAGGCAGGAGGATGAAGCATCTTGCTTTCTTAATCTGGGGCAGCAGGTAGCAAGCAGTGCAGAGCTCTGGCCACCTCAGGCAGTGATCTGCCAGGGTGAAAGAACACTGAAAGAGGGGAAGAGGAGGGTTAATAACCACAGCTCTCGTGTTAAAGTCCCTCTTAGGGGTAACAGTGCACAGGCAGAAGGGTCTGCATATGCATGTGCACTGCTGCTCAGCAGCAGAGCCAATAAGCTTTATTGCAAGGTGCATTGCTGCTCTGTACGAGCACTGGAAGGGTTGATTTATCCTAAGCAAGTCTGCTGCAGTGGTACCAGTGTGAGCACAATGGCTGTGCTCCTCTGGGAGCCCCTCAGTCCCTTTTGGGTCCTATTCTCCTTCCTTTCTCACCTCTTCCTGGAGCCCAGACTGGAAGTTGGTTGCACCACACTGGACCGATACTTGTGAAAGAGTTGCTGTGGTGTGCACAGGAGTTGTTTGGGAGCAAGGGCATGCCTGGGGCATTCAAATGAGCATGTCTGGTGCTGCAACACCTCCTGCGCTGCTGTGGTTTCAGTTCTTGCACTCCTCCCCTCCTTGCTGACAAACACTATAGGAATGTGCCAAGACAAAGTCTCTGGGTTTCTGTTTAAATTTTGGGGTTTTTTGACCCTTAAAAAAATAAAATAAAATTAGGGCTCCAAAATAAGGTGATTCTGGGATGCTGAAGCGCTTTCAAAAATGACCCATGGACTTCTGAGTTTTCCTAAGAGTCTGGTTAGAGGGAACACCATCTCAGAGAGGAGGTATGCAGCTCCTACAACTTGTGTGCTTTGAAGATACATTAATGAGAGAAGTTAAATCATTAGCTGCTCCCAAAAGCTTGGCCTAAGAATTTGAAATACACTGTCCATGGGGATATGAAAATTGAAAAGGCAGCTCTCTTGTGGTTGCTGATGAGATCTGTTAGGCAGAAGAGAAATACAAATAACTTCTGTTAGTGAAGGCTCTCTTGAAAATGCAAGTTCAATTCCTGTGCTGTGCTCATCTTTCTGGTTATATCTTCCAAAATTATTGCAGTGTTAGACTGATTTGTGGCTAAGCTTTCAAAGCAGTAGCATGAAATGCTATTGTGGGTTTTCTTCCTGCTGTACAATTAAATGATCAATGTTTTAAAGTTAAATGGAAGCTGGGATTTCCAAGTCTGAAAGGTATTTTAGTGTTTGAGAATGTCTTCAGCCATACCTTTTAACTTAAATATTTGTTGTCTGTAATGTTCTCTTGCATTAGTCAACATCATCATTGAAGTAATGATGTTAAATTAGTCATGATCCTGTAACCTGCAGCAGGTTTTGTTCCCAAATGGGATGCTGTGTCGGCACAGAACATTGTGTGTTGCAGGCTTGGAATAGTCTTACTCAATTTCTCTCTACTTTAAAAAGTAAGTAACACAAGTTAGGATGCTTTCTAAAACTAACAAAAATAAGGAAAGCAAACATGAATTTTTTTAGGGCCCCTGCTCAAGGGGGTGAAGGTCAAAAGCCTGCAACTGAGCAAAGTTATTAATTAACGACTAGTTACCAGATTATTCTCAATTTATGACTTCATGTATCATAACTCTTTCAGTAAAACATCCTTGCTGGTTATAAACATGCCCACTGAGTAATCATACAGTTTGTACAGACAAAAAAAAAACAACCAAACCTGAGAACTCAGCAGCTACAAATTAGTAGAGCTGGTTCCCAAATTAGTAGAGCTGGTTCCTGACTGGAGCAGGTCACAAAAAATATTCAGCAACACAGCTTGCTGAAAGAAAAGCTTGTCAGTTTTTATAAACAGAGGAAACCTCTTTAGTGCTGGAGAGGAGGCAGCTCTGATGGAATGTGCTACCCATGATGGGAGCAGGGGCTGGCTGCAGTGCTGGGGGCTGAAAGGCAGCCCTGCTTTTGGGTCAGAAATCAGCCATAGCCTTTGGGATGCTTCTTGCATCTTCCTGAAAAGCAGTGCCCTCTGTGACTGAGCTCCAGGCTTGCGTGAGGGCTGTGGTACCATAGTGGGGCTGAACTAAACATGAAATACTCCAGAGGGCCCAGGGACTGCTGCTCAAAGTGGGGGCCCTCATGGGAAACCCGAAGGAGACTTGCAGTGATGACTACTTCTCTGTGCTGTTTTTGAAACAATGCTGTGCAGCTTGAACAGAAGATTAAATCTGAAAATGACTTGGAGAGCATCTGTTTTCATACTAGCCTCCAGCCTATAATGTTTAACCACCATCTATAATCGGGATGTTATGGATGTCTGTATTTCTTTGGGGGGGGATGGGAATGGAGAGGGAGAGAGGCAAGTATAAAAAGTGATCATGGAGTCAGGAAAGTGAAGACCAAAGAGCTGGACAAGGTCTTTTCTCTCCCTAGCAGCTGGAGAATATTTTTTGTGCAGGGAGAAACTCACAGTCGGTCTTATTCTGATTCACACGTTTCAATAATATATGCAAATTCAATATGATAGGCTGCAGCAAAACTAGAAATCAGTGATAATGAGGTAGTTGCCATTTCACTTGTGGGAGATTGGATCTCAGACAGAATCCACAAGGGATCAGGATCCTGGAGGCAGTAGATCTCTCTAATCTCCCTGATCACCTCTCTGCTTCCCATCATCATGGCTATTTGCAGTCACTAATAACCTCATAACATGCCCTTAAGGCATTGTCTTTGCCTTATGGATTAGAAGCTGAAGTGCAACATAGACTAAATGACTGACTTGCCCAAGGTCACACAGGAAGTTGGTGTCTGACCCAAGAACTTCAAAACCAGTATTTTTGAATTATGACTTCAACATCTTTGTACTGGCTTTGAGTTGGTTAAGACCAGGCCCCTGGACAGAAGGAAGGAATTAGAAAAACAAACCCCAAACCCATGTTAACATTCTTTAGTGAGAAACAGTTCCTCCAATTCAAGTGTTTCTCTTATGCTTGGATCCTTTATATCTCCTCAGCTGTCAATTACTCTAAAAAGACATCTTGCTTGCTGCCTTGTAGCATTTTCTTCATTTTTCTTTCTTCTTTTTGGTGGTGGTTTGGATTTTTTTTTTCTTTTTCTGTTGTTGGAGGGCAGGCGAAGGGAGGAGACTCAGAGGCAGCCAGCCAAGGGTGTGAGCACTGCAGAGTTAAGTAATGGTTTTGCTGACATAGATTCCCATAACTGCTGCCTGCTCCTGCCCTTCCAGGAACAGCCCATCAGGTGGCAAGTTTTGAAAGTCAAAACAGTCCAGGCCAGTAATCTATTGACCTGTACAGGGCTGCAGGATAAAGCCTATGCATATGTGTGTGTTCTTTGAGGGAACTTATTAATTAAATGTAATAATATTTAATTATCTAAGTAATAAGTGGCTGGGAGCTACAGGAGTCTGATGAAGCACACATGAAAGGCTGAGGGGGCTGGTGTGGTCAGGGTGCAAGAAGGACAGGGGACCCATGAGGTGAGCTCTGGGGAGGGCTGTAAGAGCTGCTGCCTTGAGGACAGCATGCTGGTGACCCCTGGTAAGTGCAGCTGTACTCCTGTCATACATGCTCAGTAAAGGGTGTGATTTCCCCCTACTTTTTCTGTCCACATCTCCTTTTAGCTATTCCAGAACCAGCAGAGAGGGATTATGGGCATTTTAAGAAATACCCAACCCAAACCTCTGTATCGGTTGGAGCTCTAAAACAATCTGAGGAGGCTGAACACAACACTTCCTTGTCCACAGGTTCAGAAGCTGTCTCTGATTTTCTGTAACATATTAAAATAAAAAATGGTTGTAACTCTAAATTTCCTTCATTAAGCCCTGGCTCCCAGCCTATCTCTGACCAGTGAGGCAAACACTGAGACATCATTTCTTCACTGGTTATTACCTGCCCAGTCTGAGTTCATGAATCTGCCCTTTTCGTCACAATGTTAGAGATGCAGTTCTAAGCCTAGTGTTCTGAAGGTTAACTGTTAAAACAGTCTGATGGACATACTGAGGTTTAGATATGTTTTGAAGTCTTCTAGCAAAAACCCACATCTAGCTTCTCATGAATCCCCTCTTTGTCAGAGGAAGCATTGCTTTATCTCAAGTGTGTTATTGCTGTGTGCTGCTTCATCACGTTCAAAAAGAACTGGTGTCCTGGAAATCTGCTAACAGCAGGTGGTAGAGATATGAACTATCAGCAAAGGGGTTGAGGGATTATATAAATGCAGGTTATCCAGAATCATAAGAGTAAAGGTCTGCCTGATATGTATGAGTCTTCTGCAACCAGGAGATAAAACCATATTTTTATCAGCTTTTCAGAAGGTAAAATGTTCAATCCCTTTCCTTGAGCAAAGCTTAGTTGTCTTGACTCAACTTGTTGACTATAATCAAAAAGCTCTCCCGCTCCTGTTTGTTACTAAATAAACCATGACCTGTTTATTTATGTTGTCTAGCTCTCCTTTGACCTAAGATGTAGTACAGGTGTAGTACTATTGACTATTTTTCATGATGTGGATATGGGAACTGTAGACTAAATGTGCTCTTTTCTCAACTGTATATTTTTAAAAACAAAAATAACATCATTCTGTCCTCTCTAAGTATTCCTTAAAAGATCTGTATGCCAAAGCACTGTTAAGGAAACATTTTTGGAGAACAGTAAAAGCTTTTTCATGGACTTACTTTTGAAGTATCAGATCTGTTGTGATTTGTAGCATTTTTGTTTGTGATAAAGTTGCAGTGGTGGTTTTCCCTGACTGGATTCTTTCAGGGGCTTTAATGTTCAGTGTGTCCATGTGCATTTTTTGCATGCTTTTGCCTGGCTTTAGAAAACTTGTACCTTCAGCTTTTGGGCTGTAAATTGTGGCTGCTTTCACCAGGCTGATGTGATGAGCAGGTGATTTCCTGTGAAGTGCTTTTGAGCCATGCTTTGCTAGTACGTGGGCCTTCACACAAAATCTGGAGTGTGGCTGGGAGGAAGAGGTGACAGGGATGGAGGTGCTCAGGGAGGTTCTTGGGGGTCCTTCCACTGCTGGGGCAGATGTGAATTGCTGTGCCACTAGTGAAGAAGGGTTCAATTGGGCCCTTGGTGTTTTAGCTAGTCACAGCTTTGACACATGAGTGAAGTAGCTTTGCTTAATGCTAACAAATAGAGCTTTGCTCTAAGGCAAAACTTCAGTTTGTGGAGAACATCTCTGAAATGATGCCATGGTTTTAAACCTCTGTTTCATCCTCATGTGGCCAGCATGATAGGCATATGGTCAATTCCTCCTTGGTGTAAAAGATTGTTCAAGTTTGCCAGAATCCAGACTTCTACAAAGTGTGAAGTGACTGCTGTGACATAGTGTGACTGTCTGACTGGGAAATTGTGTTCAGTGCAGGACCACTTGTTTCCTTAACGAGGTAAACTCAAACACTGTAACTATTTTCATGCTTGGAAGCCAGTGTATATCTTGGGTTAGAGAAAGTATAATTTTATGGATGTGAATTGAGTAGGTCTTAGAAGAGTTTGCTCTCTGGCTCACTACAAATGGGTATCTAATAGGGCTGGTGCACAGATCCTACTTTGTTCCCACTGTCCCCACAAAAAAAATCCAGCTTTGACCAAGCAGTGACTAACATTTATTTTATTTTTTTTCCCCTTCCTGACCAAGTCAGCACTTCTGCTTCCTCCTTTGCTATCTATAACAAGCAGGCCCCTCTGAATGCCATAGAATGGGTCGGAAGGGACCTTAAAGATAATCTAGTTCCAACTCGCTTGCCATGGGCAGGGCCACCCCCTACTAGATCAGATTGCTCTAAGTCCCATCCAACCTGGCCTTGAACACTTCCAGAAAGGGGGCATCCACAACATCTCTGGGTAACCTGTTCAGTGTCTCACCACACTCACAGTGAAGAGTTTCTTTCTAATATCTCCTGAACCTACCCTCTTTCAGTTTAAAACTGTTATACCTCATCCTATCACTATGCTCCCTAATAGAGTCACTCCCCATCTTTCCTGTAGGCCCTGCCTAGCTATTAAAAGGCTGCTCTGAAGTCTCTTTGAAGCCTTCTCCAGGGTGAGCAGCCCAAGCTCTCTCAGCCTGTCTTCATAGGGAAGGTGGTCTAGAGCTCCATCATCTTCATGGCCTTCCTCTGGGCCTGCTTGAACAGGTCCATGTCTTTTGTATGGTGGGGGTCCCAGAGCTGGATGCAGTACCTACCCCAGGCGGGGTCTAATGAGAGCTAAATAGAGGGGCAGAATCACTTCCTTTGACTTGCTAGCCACATTTTGGAAGCAGCCCAGGACATGATTTGCTTTCTGGGCTGCAAGCCCACATTGCTGGCTCATGTACAGTTTTTTAATCCACCTGGTGGTGTGCTGTGTAGCTGCCTGCCTGCTGACTGCTTAAGGTGGGGAGTCTGTTGTTCCAGTGGGCACCAATTAACTTTTTAGCAAAAGGTTCATTAATGATGGTTTGGAGGCCCTCCTGATGCTTAAATGTTGTAGGCTTACTGTGACCATAGCGTCAGAGAGATACCAGACAGTCATGAGCCATGTGGATGCCTGGAACCATCTTGGTTCAGGGGTGTCTTCATGTTGCTCACAACCAAGTAGTGACAGGGCTGTTTCTAGAAACAAGAAATGTTTTGTCCTGTCCACGTACAATGGGTGCAAGTTGATGTGTCATCCTCGTTACATCACCTGGACTACTTCACTGCTATTGACTACGAATGAAGTCGTCCTTGATTGTCTCAGTCTTTAAGGCCAACCAGCTTGCTTGCTTCCTGGCTAGTGTGTAGGAGGGTATACGAGCAAGTTGTGTGCATATTGGATACTGTGGCTGTTTGGACCTGGGATATCTTGCTCCTTTTTGAGGTGCTTGGAACAGTAACTTTGGTTACATGGCCACAGCAGCCAGCATAGCCACAAAAATGGAGGAGATACATGTTGTAAATGAAAAGCAAATTCTATCTGAGCCTGAAATAACTGGGTCATGCTTCAGGGTTTTTAAGTCACAGTTTGAAACTGACTTGATTTACTACCACTCACATGAACTGATTCTGGCAGGAAAAATCAATACTGCCTGTTAATTATCTTGAACAGTGTCAATACATTAATGACTGACCTGATACATTCCCTGTGTTAACACAAGACATGCAAAATGCTCCAGTGGTGCATGAAGATGCTGAGAGACCTAAAAAGACAAATCAATGTGTGCTTGCTCAGCCATGATTAGAATATTACCCGATTTTAGTTCTGGGGTGAAAAAAAGCACCCTTTTTAGTGGCAGATGAGCTTGTCAGTCTAGGTAGCTGTAGGTAGAGCCCAGGGTGTGTTGTGTGCAAGTTTGTGCTACTTAGTGGAAGGGGGAGGGGCGGATTCTGGCCTGGATATATCTGGGAGAGATGGAGCCCTTTAAAATGTGGAGCCTCATGTAACTGTACTCACAGCTGTTCAAACCTGTCTTGTCCATGTGTTGTACGCAAGCTGGTCACAGATCGTTCATTTGAAGGTCAGGATTAGAGAATTATCTAGTTTTCTAGATATTCTAGTATCTCCATTGCTGCCATGGTGGACATACCTAAAGAGCTGTACTGGCTTGTGTGGCCTGTGGTGTATCTCCAAGACTGGCCATATAAATGGGCAACCTGATGGAAGGAAGAGTGAGGCAAGTGTGCATCTTACTGCTCCAAATATTCTTGTAAGGTGTTGTCCACAATAACATGACTTCCTGAAATTTGTTCAGGAATTTGTGTGGTTATTATGGGTTTTTACAATCTTATGGTCATGTGGTTTTACTGTCTTCTCAGTATTCACAGGGAACTCCCCATGAGTCAAGGTTTTAAGCAGCAAATAACGTCTATGAACAATGCAGTGTTTCCCACTTCTACCTCACCTTGAATCCTCAACTCTTAGGGGTGGGCTGGCTGTGACAGGAGGCTCAGGTCCTGACTCTGATACAGGGTGGCCACCAGCTGTTGCTTTGTAGGTGAGCTTTGGGCAGAAGAAAGTTGGAAACCTCTGCTCTTAGACATTGCTACTGCTCTGCACCAGGGATCTGGGGCCTCACTCTGCTAAGTGATGTACAAACAACATCCAGCTCCTGGCATCCTGTAAAGCTAAATGAATGCTGACATGAACTCACACAGGAATCTAAACAGACTTATCTACATTCCTCTGGTCTTATTAGCAAAGATTTGCCAAGTTGCTTACGAAAGCAAAGTAGTTTCCAGCGACTCTGCAAAGCTGTTTTGGAAGATGATATTTTATCAGGCAGCTTCACCAGGAAGCTGAAGCAATACCATGATATGGTAAAGGGACACTTAACTCACTTCCAGAGCCAATGTAGTCATGTTTTATGGACAAATAGCCATCTGACACATAGCTGTTTGAAAACATACACCTTTAATAAATGCTTGTGTGTAACAGATGGCAGGTACTTGTCATAACCTTAAGCATAACGATATGTAACAATCTGGACCAGAATATTTGTTAGAAAAACACTTCCATTTTGAGTGTTCTCCATTCCAATATTGTTGAAAGCCATAGTGTAGCCAAGGTATGAATATTTGAAATAATTTAGGTTTATAGATGAGAAAAATCTTGGCTGTAAACTGAAGCTTGTTATTTTCACCAATATGCTTTTGAAGTAAAAGTGAAGCCCTTGGTACTGAAGATCAGCATTTCTTCAGCTTGTGGATTGGTGAATTAAAATAAAAACAGGTGCAGACCTATATCTGCTCCAACAACTTTTGAGGTTAGTAGATATGATGAACAAAAAAATTACCTGAAACTTTTTGCCCTACTTTGCATTTCTGGGATTTTTAGAATAACCAAAGATTCATATTGTAAGGTGGAACAATTTCAGTTCCTACAAAGAACAAGAGTACCATAACTTTTTGTATTGTGACTTTTAATCAAACTTTTTTTTTCTGACATAAGCATGCAACTTTTCAAAGACATTCACATTAAGATAATCAGTCTGCTCTTCATTGCCTGAGTAAAAGCATGTGGTGATACTTGTGTATTACGATCCATATACTGATGCAAATTCTGATGCAAACACCCTTTTTTTGCCCTGCTTAACTGGCAGCTCTCTTTATATAGTAATGAGAGCTAGACAATGAGCTCCAAGTGATTGTAATAGTCTTCAGACACTTCAATTATGTCCCTTTTTCAGATTTCTTATGTGGAACAGGATCATCTAGCTTGCTGGAACACCCTCTGTTAAGATCTTTTAAGTTTTATTAAAAAATGAAGTTGTTTCAAACACTCTAAAATTTGACAGATGGTGGGGCTGGGGGGGAAATGATGAGGTGTCCCAAAACACTGGGCAAAGATCAAGTGTTTGGTACTGAGGACTTCCAAGGACTGTGATTCAGTCCCTGCTGCAAGCTTGTGCCTGAGGTGATGGTCAGGATGTAGACATCGCTCCTGCTTTTATCAGTCCGGCTGATAGAGGGGGAGCAGCTGCCCTACTGTACCCCACCAATGCCAGTGGGATGGCTGGGGAAGGGCACTGGTGGTGAGCAGTACTCAGGCTCGACCCTCTCCTGATTCATGTCACTTAACCCAGCTCCTCCACCTTGTTGAGAAGTGGACTCTTCCCAAAGACCTCAGACTGTATGGCCCTAGCCCACTGTACAGAAAGAATGGAGGTTTTTAATTGAAGAAATTAAAATTAGTCTGGTGTTTGGTTTTTTCCAAGGTGTAGAAAACATGGGTTGTGGTATTATGGTATTAATTGTTGTTGAAACTGGCCATTGTTGCTGACAACACTGAACTGAGAACAAGCTGGGTTGAGAATCTGTCACTTCCACCAAGACAGGTGCCTTGGTCTTTTTTTATTTAAAAACCATATATCTGTAAAAAGACCTTAAGTTCTCTGAAGTGTAGCAATGTAACAACCCCTCTTGAATTCTTTAGGTCGTGGTCTCTGAGCAGAAACCAAATTGCTGATGCTGAAAGATTTAACTCTGCTAGAAGCTGGGACAGGTTGCCCAGCCAGTAGGCTAGCGAAGCAGAGAGACAGGCTGGTGGTTACACAGGCAGCTCATAGAAGTCTGGAAAAAACATACTGCACATACAGTTGCATCTGCTGAGTTGTGAAGGCCTGCAGACCACATCTTCCACTTGGTTTCTGAGCATGGCTAGAGCTTTTCTTAATATTCCTTCTCACCTCCTTCCCTGACAAGATGACTTGCTTGGTGGATGAGGGAAAGGCTGTGGATGTTGTCTGCCTGGAATTTTGTAAAGCCTTTGACACTTTCCCACAGCATTCTCCTGGAAAAACTGGCTGCTATCTAATACTGCTTTGTCAATGATCTGGATGAGGGATTGAGGGCACCTTCAGCAAGTTTGTGCATGACACCAAATTGGACAGGAATATTGATCTGCTTGAGGATAGGAAAGCTCTACAGAAGGATCTGCAGAGGTTGGATTGATGGTCTGACATCAATGGTATGATGTTAAATAAGGCCAAGCGTCAGGTTCTGCACTTGGTTCAGAACCTCAGGCAATGGTATAAGTTTTGGGAAGAGTACCTAGAAAAATTCCTGGTTGAAAAAGACCTGGGGGTGCTGCTTGACAGCTGGCTGAACATGAGCCAGCATTGTGCCCAGGTTTTCAAGGCAGCCATCAGCATCCTGGCCTGTATCAGAAATAGTGTGGCCAGCAGGACTAGGGAAGTGATTGTGCCACTGGACTTGACACTGGTGAGGATGCATCTCCAATTCAGGTAGGAAATAGGCCTTCTCCCCCTAAAAAATTGAAGAGACCAATAGCCCAACTGAAGTACATCTATACAAATGCATGCAGCATGGGCAACAAGCATGAGGAACTGGAAGCCACTGTACAGGAGGAAAACTATTGTATAGTCACTATCATGGAAACCTGGTGGGATGATTCAGACAGCTGGAGTGTTGTGTTGGATGCCTATAAAATCTCTAGGAAGGAGAGGTGAAGTGGCCTTGTACGCTAGGGGATTTGATTGTCTTGAGCATAATGATGGTGGTGATGGGATTGAGTGTCTATGGGTAAGAAAGTGGGGGAGGCCAACAAGGAAAATATGGTGAGACCGTTATAGACTGCCCAAGCAGGACCAAGAAGCAGATGAAATANACAGAAGGATCTGCAGAGGTTGGATTGATGGTCTGACGTCAATGGTATGATGTTAAATAAGGCCAAGCGTCAGGTTCTGCACTTGGTTCAGAACCTCAGGCAATGGTATAAGTTTTGGGAAGAGTACCTAGAAAAATTCCTGGTTGAAAAAGACCTGGGGGTGCTGCTTGACAGCTGGCTGAACATGAGCCAGCATTGTGCCCAGGTTTTCAAGGCAGCCATCAGCATCCTGGCCTGTATCAGAAATAGTGTGGCCAGCAGGACTAGGGAAGTGATTGTGCCACTGGACTTGACACTGGTGAGGATGCATCTCCAATTCAGGTAGGAAATAGGCCTTCTCCCCCTAAAAAATTGAAGAGACCAATAGCCCAACTGAAGTACATCTATACAAATGCATGCAGCATGGGCAACAAGCATGAGGAACTGGAAGCCACTGTACAGGAGGAAAACTATTGTATAGTCACTATCATGGAAACCTGGTGGGATGATTCAGACAGCTGGAGTGTTGTGTTGGATGCCTATAAAATCTCTAGGAAGGAGAGGTGAAGTGGCCTTGTACGCTAGGGGATTTGATTGTCTTGAGCATAATGATGGTGGTGATGGGATTGAGTGTCTATGGGTAAGAAAGTGGGGGAGGCCAACAAGGAAAATATGGTGAGACCGTTATAGACTGCCCAAGCAGGACCAAGAAGCAGATGAAATATTCTATAAGCAGTTGGGAGAAGTCTCACAATCACTACCATTTGTTGTCATGGGGAACTTCATCTTACCAGATGTCTGCTGGAAATACAATACAGCAGAGAGGAAACAGTTTAGGAGGTTCCTGGAGCGTGTGGAAAATAACTTCCTGACACAGCTGGTGAGTGAGCCAGCTAGGGAAGGCTC
>VWZY01003288.1:146124-160648 GCA_013399075.1 Chloroceryle aenea
GTTGAAGCTGGGGGAAGTGTGGGTTAGATGAGTGGACAAGGTGGGTTGAGAACTAGCTGTTCAGCAGCCAGTCCAGCAGACAGCTACAAAGATGATTAGGGAACTGGAGTGTCTGAAGAAAGGCTTAGACTCCTGGGGTGGTTTAGTCTGGAGAAGAGAAGACTGAGGGATCTTATCAATGATTACAAATACCTAGAGCGTGAGTGTCAAGATGATGGGGGTAGACTACTTTTTCAGTGGTGCCCAGTGATAGGACAAGGGGCAACAGGCACACACTGAAACACAGGGAGTTCCTTCTGAACAATAGGAAAAATGTCTTTGAGGGTGGCAGAGCACTGGAACAGGCTGCTCAGAGAGGTGGTGGAGTCTCTGTCTCTGGAGACTTCAAAACCTGCCTTGATGCAATCCTGTGTAACCTGCTCAAGGTGAACTTGCTTTAGCAGGGGGATTGTACTAGATGATTTTCAGAGGTCACTTCCAACCCCTACTATTCTATGATTCTATTTGTGTACATATCGCAGACAAATGTAAGATCTCATGGAAGGGAACAATATATTTTGGATGTTCTTGCAAAGATAATTTTTGAAGTAAGAACTATGATTTGGAAAAGTAAACACCCTTATTATCTTCTTCCTTGTGATCCAGATAAAAATTTGTGATGGCATGCAGTAGCATGCTAAACATTCAGTCGGACTTATGTTAAAGAAAAATTCAAGCAATGAGGTGGCAAAGCATCATTCTGTGGGATTTCTTTATATGTAAAAGCAGAAAGTTTGAATCAATGCCTGTTATGTAAAGTAGAAGGGAGAAACAAGCTGTGGGGTGGGCGATAGCTGCAATTTGGCTGAGTGTAGTCCTGCTGAGACTGTAGTGCTTGAAAAGTAAAAATGGGGGCTTCACGCTCCTCATGAAGTGGGATCAGCAGGATGTAAAACAACTGGACAAAAAGGTTGCAGCAAAAATAAGAAGCAAGAACATGGATGTGTGCACACTAAAGAAAATAAAACCAACCCAAACTGGTCAGAATGGAAAAAAAACCTAATATGTGAACACACTGATTAGGACTGGACTCTTCTCCCATTTCCCAGACAATGCTGGCATCATGTGGCCACTTTATTTAGCTTGCCTTGTACTAAAGTGTTTCCTGAAAACTGCTCTTTTTCAGCATCTTTCTGACTGGAATACCCAGGCAGCTCAAAAAGATCATGAAACCAAACCGCTTCACTAGCCAGGATGTCCTGGGACACTATGTACATTTTCTAGAAGACTTAAGGAGTCTTAATGGGTCATTTGGTGTTTCTTACTTTCTGGCCACTGATCATATTTTTGAAGTTATCAGACTGTCTCTTCTAGCATACAAAAGAGTTTTTAGCTGTGCTTTGTTTTTGAATCCAAATAAAAGGAGGAAATTGCCACCTGCATGGCAGGGTGTGGTGAGAGTAATTGTCCACCATGGGGACACGCTTGTAAGGAGGAGGAGCAATGTTAGAGGACAGTGGGTTTGCAGGAAGGGAAAAGAAACTAAGGCAGTGTGGTGGGTTGACCTTGGCCAGATGCCAGGTGCTCACCAAGCTGCTATAACACTCCTTTCCTGAGCAGGATGGGGTGAGGAGAAAATGGAAAAAAAACCCAAAACCCCCAAACAATAAACCACACCACAAACATCATGGGTCACGATAAAAGCAGTGTATTAAAGCAAAAGCAAGGGCTGCCTATAGAAACAAAGGAAAACAAGATTCTAAGGTTCATTCTCTATCTGCAGGTGATATCCAGCCACTTTCTGGGAAGTAGTCTGTGTAACAGCTGCTCTGGAATACAGACAGCATAGTAATGAATGCCCACTAGCACGGCAAGGCCATCAAATCCAGGGCAAAGGATGCTGCTGTGGTTGCTCATCCTCCCTGCAAAGTAGTTCCTCCAGAACAGTAAGATGGTCAATGCCAGAGTGAAGCATACAGATGTTATTTGTATTAATATGTTCCCAGGCTCAGCAAAATAGAGGACCAGTGCATCCAACAAACTCTGTGACCTACACAGCAGCTCGCCTCTGAACTACCGTAGCTATAGCATGCTAAATACAAAAGTACTGCGTTCTTGGGCTGTAAGTTGAGTGTCAAAAATAAAGAACTGTGCTAGGCTGACTCTGGCTGAATGCCAGGTGACCACCAAAGCCCCTCTATACCATCCCCCCAGCTGGACCAAGGGGAGAGAAAGTATAATGAAAGGCTTGTGAGTCAACATAAGGACAGAGATCACTCAGCAATCACTGTCATAAGCAAAACAGATTTACTTGAAGAAAAACTGATTTAATTTCTTACTGATCAATATAAGAGTAGGATAATAAAAAGTGAAATCTTAAAACACCTTTGCTGTACTTCTCCCTTCTTGGGCTTAACTTTATTCCTGATTTTCTCTACCTCCTTCTCCCTGGTGGTGCAGGGTGATGGGGAATAGTGGTTGTGGTCACTTTGTCATGTGTTGTCTCTGCCACTCACCCCGCATCAGGGGGAAAACTGCTCTCCCTCTTCCCTGTTCCAGCATGAGGTCCCTCCTGGGGAAGACAGTCCTTCACAAACTTCTCCAATGTGCACCTTTCCCATGGGATACAGTTCATTGCAAACTGATTCAACGTGGGTCCCTTCCACAGGGTGCAATCCTACAGGAACAGATTGCACCAGCATGGGTCCCTCATGGGGACCCACACCCCTTGGTATCAGGTTTCTATTGCACAGCAGGTTTGGGTTTTTTTTCCTTTAACCCTGTTATCACAGAGGTGCTGTCACCATTATTGGTCAGCTGGGCCTTGGCCAGCAGTGGGTCTGATTTGGAGCCTGTTGGCGTTGGCTCTGTCAGACACAGAGGAAGTTTCTAGCACCTTTTTGGGCTACAAGGGTAGCTTCTGTGAAACCTCATGACAAGCCCAACACACAGAAACACAGAAATGTCTGGGTTGGAAGGGACCTTCAGAGGTCATACTGTCCAACCCCCTGCTGAGAGCAGGGACAGCCTCATCTAGAGCAGAGTGCTCAGAGCTCTGTCAGCACCCCCTTGAATGTTTCCAGGGATGGGGCCTCAACCACCTCCCTGGATAACCTGTACCAGGTTCCTCCCTCACCCTCATGGTAAAGAACTTCCTCCTTATTTCTAGTCTAAATCCACTCCTTTCTAATTTAAAACCATCACCCCATGTCCTTTCACTCCAGGCCTTTGTAACCAGGCCCTCTCCAGGCTTTTTGTAGCTCCCTTCAGGTACTGGAAGGTGGCTGTTGGGTCTCCCCTGAGCCTTCTCTTCTCCAGACTGAAAAATCACATACAGCAATTATTCCTACAGAGGAAGAGTGTGGGCTGCAAGAGGAGAGGTGAAACTCATTTTGGAGAGATCTAGCAGTGACCTGGAGTTACTCACATGAGGAAAAGGAGTGGGAACAAGGAGAAAAGGGAGTTGTAATGATATTGTTCATGGGTAATCTGCAAAGGATCTGAAAGGAGACTTCAGTGATTGCTGGGCTATGTAGAAGAAAACTGTGCATATTATTCCAAGTTTAGCTGATTAGTTTCATAAACAAGGCTATAGAAAATGAGGGTATTTATACACCGATGTTAACCCATATAGAGATAATATCTAATACTAGTTGAAGTGGTTACACAGACCAGCCTTCAAAAATTTTGTAGAAATGCCCCTGAAGCTCTAGCAGATAAAGCCTAGATAGTGTAGCTTTAATCCATGATACTAATAGCTTATTAACCTCCATCTGAAATAACCTGCCAAGACGAGAATCTCTGCTCCTCTTTGATGTTCTATACATCCAGATAAAATGGCAAACTTGGCAAGAAACATAAGTCAGAAAAGAGGGTATCTCTCAGTTGTGTTTCAGATTGTGAAAGAGATGGTACAGCATTCTTAAATAGTAAGACAGCATGTATATAATTGCACATTTGTACAAACATCCAGAAGAGCTCTGCATACTTGTATACTTATCTGCGTGTACAAATAGCTGTGTACAGACACAGATGCATATGCCTTTATCCAAAGACTCTCTTAATGATGATCTTAATTATTTTGTGCCATGATGGCAGATGACCTTCCTGATGATTGTACATTTACCAGAGCCATAGAGAAGAACCATGGGCAGATGGAATTGAACTGCATCTTTACAAGGCATCTTTCTGCCACAGCACAAAACTTACTCTGAATGTGAAAAAAAACCCCAATGACCTGGTTGAGATTTGTTTTTCTAAACTGTTACTTCCCTTTTTAACTCCAGTCACTAACAGTGTCAGTTATAGCAAGTAACAGCTAGTTACCATTAAACATGCTAGCAAGGCATTCTTTATGCTCTCCAGAATATTGTATATGAAACTGATGCATTGCAGAAAGGACTGGGGTATCAAATGCAATGTAAAAGACACTGGAAATGTGAAGCAGTATGTGCTGGAAATTGGAGATATTTGGAAAGTGTTTACTGTAGTTGAGCTCCAACCTAAATTTATTTTCAAGGGAAAGAAAATCTGTTAAATACCATCCTCTTTACTTCAGGGGGAGGAAGAAAAGACCTTCTTAGATAACTCACATCTTGCCTTCCCACCTAGTTTATTAAAGGATGAAGGCTTCAGAGTATGCGTCTGCAAGTACCTTTGGTAATAGAACTCATATGGGGAGGTTTCAACCCTGTTTTGTGGATGTGAAATAGAACAAAAATGCAGACTGAGTAATCAGCTCAAATGTCCAAGGGAAACTTTGACTGACCTGGAAAGGATGTCAAATTCCCCTTGTTACTAACTAGTCTTTCCTTAATCTTTTAAAGAGGTCACCTCCCTGGTAATGGTAGGAAGGTGAAGTTGCCCTTGCTACAAAACCAAAATAAAAATAACCCAACAAAATCAGGACTGGCAAGAGTGTATTTCTGCAGGAATTTGTAGGGTTTGCTTTTTGGGGAAGAATCGTTAAAGTGTTAGTTTTCAAGATCAAAGTGCTGTTTTAAAGGTACTTTTGCAGTCATTAAATTCAGGCTGAATATCCTACTTTCCTGGATTGTACCAGATACAACCTACTTCTAGGATAGTCAGGGAGGAATGTAGTGCTTAGTTAAGCATGATGAGAATGCAACAGCCCTGATACAGTGTGTATGAGGATTAACAAGAAGAATGATTGCACTTGACTCTGGTGGCACTATGCTGGCAGAATGTTATCTGCTGGGAAGGAAACAGAGTATAATGGGATACTACCTCAGCTCTTGAGTGTGAGATGAAAAGGAGAACTGAGGAAAAGGTGTGATTTTTAAGCAGCCATTTAGACAGGCTCTGGTGTTACATCTCATATGGAAGGTAGCGACTGGTGGAGCCATGGTGCCTGTCTATTCATTGTGTGGGTCCAGAGCAGAAAAGAAAGCAGATGATGGGGCTTGTGCCAGGTGCTTTCTGGTAGTCTTTCTGGCAGTCTTTCTGGCAGTGTTTGGTAAGGCACAGCAGGAGTCTCAGCAGGTGGATCTGGTCAGTGGGACTGGAGACTGAAGGAAAAGCTTGCAGGGCTGCTCTGTAAAATATGTACCTACCTGGGGGAAAGAGCGTGGGAAGTATGCCTTAGTGGTAAGGCTTGAGAATGAGTAATAACAGGTAATACCACAAGGCATAACAAGTGTTGTACAGATCCTGGCTATGGGCTAAGTGCTATTGGAAAGCTATTGGAGAGAGTGTTTGGTATAAAAGCCACAGTGGTTTGCTGCTGGAGGTACATAGGATTGTCTGCTTAAGACATTCTTCATGTTCTTTCCCCACACCCTAGTTGTGTTTGTCACTACCGTGTGAAAATATATTTTTAATTTTTGTGCCCTTGCTGTGCTTAGATGAGAGGCTGTATTCACGGCAGGTGCTCTTATGAGAAACTCACCATGAACTTTGTAGGAATGTTCCTTGTTCGCAGCACAATTGCTCTGCTGCAGTGTGGCTTGTGAAACTGAATTTGCTGTTGCTGTTCCCCAGACTGATAAGGTATATCAAGGCTGTCATGGGCTTTTTAAACTTATGAGCTGGGGTGGGTAATTGTGTTAAATGAAGGCATGAGGCACAGAACTCGCTCAGCCACCCTTAAAGAAACCTGAAAATTTTGCATCTCTAACATGTTGCTTTGTGTGCTTGAGTTCTCTGTAATTTATAATCAGTCCAACCCTTCCAACATTTTTAATGAGAAAACTACCTATAAACTATAGCAATAGCTTCAATATAGTGTATCTTACCCTGGTAATAAAAACATGCTACAAGATTTTAATCTAGTATTGTGGAATACTCTTGGGTATTGTTTTAAATTAACATAAGGGCTGACTGCTGGAAGATACTCCATGAAAACAAATGATATTATTAATCAAACCGAAGCACAGAATTCTCCACATAGTGGTTTTAAAATGCCCAAGATGGTCTTTAATTGAAATGTTACAGAAAATAACAGAATGAGAAAATGTGTACTTGGTGCTTAATTAACTTTACAGTGTATGTTCAACTTTTATTGGACGGTGGGACAAAAATGCAGCTATGTGACGCAAGATGTTGCCAGCCCATGGAGTCTGTATATCTATTATCTAATAGTAAATTTCAACTTAGATTAATAAGCACCTTTTTAATTAAACAGTGTCATTCCTTGTTGCATGCTGAAATGGCTGATGCTAAATGCTGACAAAATGCATTTTCTTCCATTAACTTCACCAGTGGCTTTCCCTTCAGAGGGCTACCTGTCACATAAAGAAACTACATCTTAACAGTGCTTTTTCTCTCAGCCTCTGTCATGCAGTTGTTTGCTGTGGAGTTTTTTGCTTTCTTTAACTAAATCCAGGCTGTGTTTTAGCCTTTTGTGGCTGTGAAAAGGATGTGGATCTAAAGAACTTTATATTTTGTGCAGAAGGCAGTGGTCCTTCATGTGGTTTGTTTGCTCTCTGGACCACACATAGAGATGACTTTATCTCCCTAGAGGTAAGCACTAGCATTGGCCTTGTCCATTTTGTGGCTTTGCTCTGGGTGCTTAAAATAGCTAGAGGATTTTGACAAAATCTAGTGAGTCTTACATCAGTGGTGGGGATAATCACAAAGGACAGGACAAACATGTGAGGCAGAGTGTAACAGGACTGCATCGTGAGCCATGTTACTGTGACTTTGTTCAACCTGTGGATCTTCAAGGTACCAAAATCTATTTCCATAACTGGTCAAGTCTTGTCATATATATTTTTTTTTTTTTCCTTCTGTGCCCACTGTTCTCTTGAGTTAGGAAGTGTGCTCTCCTCTCCTACCAGCACAGCAGCTTCAACCCTGCTACTGTTGTCTTTTGTGTTTCTCACCATTTTTGTTGGTCTTTCTCACCATCTTAGTGTCTGGTGAAGCCCCTGGCTATTGCTGATGTGGTGGGGCTACAGGATCACTCAATTAATTTCTCTTCACCTGGTGAGACTCAGCCTTCTTTAACTTTACATCAGGTTGTATGGGATTGGTTGTAGTACAGTGGTGACACCCTTATAAATACCCAAGCAATATGCTGGGCTTGAGCATACCCCCATTAAAGCAAGGGAAGATGGTGAGCAGTGATCTTGGTCCTATAAGTACCTTTTGATACCTGAAGCAAGTGTTTGGGACCTGTTTGCTTCTGCTTGATTGGAGAAGGGATCCTCTAGGGAAGGGAGTGTCTTACCTAGAGGATTTAGGACAGGATTCTCCCAGAACCTCTGCTATGGGCAGCTGGTGGCTGGGAGGTGGGGAAATAGACATGGAGGATGGACAGGATGCCTGTGGGGTTTCCTGAGCTGAGGGAACTGGGGTGACATCTGGATGGCATGGTAGGCTAGTGTCTGGGATGGGATAATGGCTGTGATGGCAAACAAAGATTTTTCTGCTTTGCTCAGCTAAGCTCTCAGCCACCTGACCCAGGTGAGTGTCAGCGATACCTTGTAACACGCCTCTGCTTTGTGTCTTGTACTAAGTCCATCTTCTAATGGCAAGGATCTTGCGTGTTTCTGTGCAAAGGTACCAAGTGAGCTTAGTGTGGCCTCTAGCGGCCTGCTAATAACAGGCACCGAGAGGCAGGGCTTGCTGGGCTGCTCACCTGTTGGGATCCTTGATGATCAAGACCTGCAAATCTGTGAAAGAAAAGAAAATGAGCACCACAGAGCTGGGATAACTAGGTTGCTTGCTATCACACACCTGCTCAGGTGAGACCAAATAGCACTGTGGGCTTCTGCATTGCACTAGAAAAGCTGACACTATAAGGCATGTGCAGGCTTTTGAAAATGGTGACATAATTGGATCTCGCTGACAAAGTATTTTAATTATACAGTAGAAACTTTCAGTAAACTAAAAGCTCTAATAGAAGAGATCTTTCAAACAGGGACAGGGTAAACATTAATAAATTTAAGCTGCTGTGATCTAATGATTACTTCTCTAATTTGCAAAGCTCTGTCATAGGGTCTTTGTCCCCCTGTGTGTCTGAAATGCTCTATAATCTGAGCTGTAGTTTCTTAGAAGCAGGTACCCAGTTTGGGTGTCAGAGGACACTTTCAATATCTCCAGCCCATCTCACTTGGGTTATATTAGGATCTACTGCCTGCCACAGGAGAACTGTGGAAGCAAAACTGCTCATCCCAAGTGTGCTAGGTATGAAAGCAAGCCCAAGCTGAGCAGAGCCTGTGTATCCTGAATAGTGTCTGTTCCCTAAACTATAAACAAGTGGCAAACAATAACAATGCTAACAATCAATTTATCCATTTATCTGTAAACTTTCTTTTTAATCCCAAGCAGTATAAGCATCTAGCAGGTAAGGTGGAGCAAGTGGCATTTTTGTCTTGCTTTTAGTTTCTGGGGGATGTGTGCATGGGGAGTATTGCTTCTCATCTTCCCTAACACCCTTGCATAGAAGTGTTCACATCTGTGCTTGCCTGCAACTCTGAGATGCTTATATACCTTGATGTCATTGAAGAAAGCTATTACTAGTATTCACTAAGTGCAAAGCAGTCTTTGCAGTAAGAACATTTCATAATTCTGTACTTCTGATCTGTGGTGCTGACTCACAAACATGAGCAAGCTGTAAAATTACACTGGCGCAGAGCATGTCTTCCATGGCCATCCATTGTGCCCCTGACTCAGAGTTTATTTATCTCCAAGGTATCTGGCCCTGCTTCAGCAGTGACTCAACTGTTTGTGACATTAAACACCACAAATGACAGCCCAGTATATTGTGGAAAGCTGAAGCTGGCACCGATTGTATATTAATATGCTGCAGCTAAGCAGCTTCTTTGTGAGCATCTGAGTCATGCCTGCAGCTGGCCCAGAAAAGTCTGAGATTTGGGAATAAGGCCACTTGCAACTCATGTTCTTCCTTTCTCCAGCCACAGCCTTGTGTCATCTGGTGCCTCAGCAGCTAGGGAGAGAGTGCCTTACTTTCAGAGAGAGAAATCTGGGAAATAAACTAGAGATTTGTGTCTCTGCCTTGTGTCTGCCATGGTGACAGCCTTGAGTGTGAGTGAAGCTCCAAGTTTTCTGCTTGCAGGGGTTTCTCTCATGTGATTGCGATCAACAGCTTATGCCTGCAAGAACATTGTGTGGATCAGTTAAGGGCAAATTTGTTTTTTCAGAAGTGTGTAAAGCACATTCCATAACACCTCTTTTCTAAATTGACTCTTGAGTATCTGTCTCCCAAGGTTTCAGGTCAAATGACCTTTTTTTCCGAAAACAAATGCTGGAATTTTTTAATAATTATTTTTGTCCTTGTCTGACACAGACGTGGATGCTCTCTGTGCATCACCTTGGAGAATGCTTTGAAATGGTGGAGAAGATTAAAAAGCATACCTATTGCTCTCTTGCTCTTTCTTGCTGTTTAAGGGCACACAAAAGACTTTAACAGCTGCTCTCTCTTTAGACTGAAGCAGGGATGAGCATTGGGGGGAAAAAAGAGAACTTTCTGTGCTTTTCCTGCACAGTACACCAGAAACTATTTTAATGCTAACATCTGCAGACCGTTATTTTTGGGTTTAATGAGACTGGGAAATTGTGATGTCTCAGATACCCCTCAAAAGCTGTGACTGGTAAAAGCTTCCCTGAGTGAAATTCTAAATTGTATTTTAGCCGCAAAAATATTCCCCAGCTGATTCCTAGAGACCTTAGGATGTTGCCTGGAAAGAAGCAGACTGTCTTCATATGTGGAAGAAAACAGCAACTTTTGAAGCAAGAAAGTGTTCGTGTATTGGCAATGGTTTTAAATGAGAAAAGAGTGGATTTAGATGTTAGGAAGAAATTTTTTACCTTGAGAGGGGTGGAACAGGTTGCCCAGGGAGGTGGTTGAGGCCCCATCCCTGGAGACATTCAAGGTGAGGCTTGACAAGGCTCTGAGCAACCTGCTCTAGTTGAGGCTGTCCCTGCTCTCAGCAGGGGGGTTGGACAGGATGACCTCTGGAGGTCCCTTCTAACCCAGACATTTCTATGATTCATACAGCAGGTGGAAATGTGACAGTAATGGCAAACAAGGAAACCTGCCTCTCTCCCTGGGCTTCTTGATGGAGCTGGTGAATAGACAATGTGCTCTCAGGAGTGGCAGGATGGAGTCAGCTTTCCTGGTCTATGTGCATGATAACACCTATCAGTCTGGGGCTAGGAAAAGGATCTGTGCAAGAGAAAGGATAGGGAAATAGGACACAACATATGAAAGCAGACCCTTGTCTAAGATGTGTTTTCTAGCATATCTGTTCTTCACAGGCGTAAACTCTATATCCAATTTATTTTACAACAAGAAATTAGTACTTTTAACTGAACAAAGACTTACTACATTTGCCTTTACTAGCTCAGATCTTTTTTTTGTTTGTTCTCATCTGGTATTCTGATTTCTGTATTAGTTGATGCTTCAGGGAAAGACAAACAAAATGAACACCCTAAAATGTAGTACTTCTGTATAAAGTGTGGAGAGCTGTGTGTGAGAAACACTTCCCCTTGTCTGCAAGGGTGATCTGCCTGTGCAGTGAGGCATGAAATTTGATTATCTTATGCCAGCCTTTATTGTAGCTTGTGGAGCTGAAAACATTATTAATGTAAATAAAATGATTCAACTTGAATGAGGTAACGTAGTCCTCTAACTCTGAGGCAGCAAGACTGGCTTTCTGAAGTCCAAGTTGGCTCATGTTCTTTGCCCCACAACTTGCTTTCACTGTAGCTGTGGGGTGAGGGATCCACAGAAAGTCTTTGTGTTCTGGCCCAATGCAATGTTAAATTGAAGACTTTACAATGACCCAGATTTTTGTTGTGTGCTAGTGTTAGGTCAGAAGCATCCCGGTTACAAAGGTGGGTCAGGAGCACGTGGTGTGACTGTCGGCATATTTTGATCTATGCCTCAGGTTGAAGCTATCCTCTACTCGTCCTGCTGGGTATCCGGAGGATGAGTAAAATCAGAGTGCTGCAGCAGAGCCAGGTCCTGCAGATGGCAGCAGAACAGCACCGAAGGCAGAGCCTGGTTCACCCGGCGCAGCAGCATCCCCAGCTCTGCCTCAGCTGGAAAACTTCACGTATTTTCCACTGAATCTTTCTGAGATGTCAAAGGGTGAAGGAAGTCAATTCAGTTATTCAAACCGGGTGTGAAGGTCCCGTGTTGGAGTTCAATACTTTGCATTCAGGCGTGGAAGAAAATAATGCCTTGGAAGGAAAATGAACCATAAAGTCGGGTGGGAAGCCTCAAACACAAAGTACATACTAATAGTATATTACAAGGTGGTGTCCTCTGAGTGCATCTTGTTGTTGCCCTACTGTGCAAATACTGGTGAAGGGAAGCAGACTAGAGTGTTGTTTCTCATGAGAGGGTCTTAATGATTGTGATGAATGAATACTCTTGTTCTCAACTTGAACTGAGGGATGTTTCTGAAAAGCAAACAGACTAGGAGAAACCTAATCCCAGAGTAGCTCTAACCTCACATTTAGAAATTTCTCATTTGAGATGTAAGTTCAGAGGCCCTCAGAAAGGAAAGGAGTTGAAGTAATATCATGGGTGGTCCTTTCATAGTTGAGTAGTGGGGGCTGCCGCTGCTGGGGCTAAAGGATGAATTGCAAGTGCTGCAGGACTCTCAGTGTACCTTGTCCTGATGGTTGTCCTCTCACATGTCTTATTAGGTGGGAGGCAGGCATCAGCTCTTAATTTCCATCAGTTCCAGAGTCCTCAGTATATTGTGGGAAAATTTTCAGCCAGCTGCTGAAGCTAGTTATGAGCCTGTTTTGCACCGTTAACTTATGTGCCAGGATCTAGCTCTGGGTGACTGTTCTCATTATTTATTTTTGTGGGTGAATGTAATTGTTATAGCAGGCTGAAGAGGCCATTTACTGTATATAACTACTGCTGATTTTATTTGCTGGTATATTTTACTGTTAGTAAAAGCACCAACAGCAATGGATCTGAGGTTCTGATATCAATCAAAGTAAGACTGCTATGAGAAAAGGCTATCACCCATGCAAAACAACTCCTCTTCAGCAGCATTTTTATTATGTATTTTTAATACACATGCAGGTGGTAGTACATAACCTCTGGAGGATGTACAATTAAACAGTGTGCTTGCACTCTTTTCAAAAAATCATGCCAGTATACCAGTTTTTATGTCTGCAGTCATGATTCTGGTAGTGGTTTCTCCCAATCACTGTAAAAATTAAACAAAAGGCAGTGTTCTATATAATGGGCTTATTAGGCATATTGAGCAGTAATACACAGATCAATGAACCTGTGTGTAGCCAAATACCTCTAAGTCATGGGTGTAGTACTTGCTGGCTTGAAAATGAGCTCAAAATTCAGTTTGCTTTTAACGTAAGGGTCAGAAGGATGAGTGCTGTGGTTTATACATACAAATCCCCTTGATGATCTCTAGAGCACTAGACAGTCAGCTCTGTGCATGTGCTCTGTATTTCCCTCATTTATTTGCTTTATATAACAAAAAGCTTCAGCTGGCTCCTAATATTTTGCAGCACTGTCAAAATAGTCAAGTACTTTTAGCCAAAGGAAAAATTGTGAATCTCAGAAGTACCGTTGTGTTACCAATATCCTGACCCAAGCTGGTTTGATGCTTAAGGCTGCCACAGTACTGGGGTGTAGGACAAAAAGGAGTGGAGCATAACCCAAAATTTCAGCCATAATATGAGGTAGAGTTTAAATATCTAGGTTGGATAAAGACTGAAACATGGACTTAGTCTCAGAAGAGTACCTGCTGGTTAAAGACTATTGTGAGATGGTAGGGGTTGGAAGGTATGGCCTGTCTTGATCAGCTACTTAAATTTGAGCGAGTGACTGTCTTCAGTAGTGACAGCACAAGAAACATCTGGATTTGAAAGTTACTTCCAATAAAGGATCTCAATTTTATACTTAAGGAAATAGGTCAGCAGAAATGACGGAATGGAGGTCCCACTTAGCTGCAGTACTTGAATGCTGTCGGTTTTCATAGTGGAGCCCTGAGAACTGGAGGTAGGTTGGAAATGAGAAATAGCTTGAGAAAATTCATGAAAATTGTGTGTGTAACAAAGATAAATAGCATAGAATCATAGAATGGTAGGGGTTGGAAGGGATTTCTGCAGATCGAGTCCAACCCCCTGCCAGTGCAGAAGCACCTAGGGCAGGCCACACAGGAGGAGATCTGGGTGGGTCTTGGAAAAAAAGGATTAATTTTTCCTCTTTCCATCAAACTCAGCAGATCAACTATTAGGTACTACACTGGAGTGGGAACAACACATTGCATGTGAGCAGGCTGGGGCAGTACCTCTGTGGGTGTAACTCCAGGATGGGAGTAACAGAAGAGGGTGTAGGGGATGATGAAGTATCACAAGCAGCACATGAGTCAGTAGTGACATGCCACTAGGAAAAGAGGCAAATATGTTACTTGAGTATATAGTAGAAGGGATTACAGCCATCAGAGATGTGAAGCATTATTTCTCCTCAGCATTGCTCTGTCCCAGTGCTGCTGGAGTGCTCTGGGGAAGATGTGGTCTCCTGGGGACAGCCAGGTGGAGAGCACTGAGGAAAGCTCAGACACCTGCCAGACACAGCCTGTGACAGGACAGAGCAAGCTGATGGTGTTCAACTCAGAAAATGGCATCCCCAAAATGGAGTCCTATTGTAGAGTTCGGACATGCCTTTAAATCTGCAAGAGGCTGTTGTAGGGGAGGGAATTGATCTGTTCTCTGTCTTGGGGGGGTAAGATGAGACCTGGTGGGCCTGAGTTGCCACAGCAGAGATTTAGATGAGTCGTTGGGAGAAATCCAGGGTGATTAACATGTAAAGGAGGGGAAGAGGTACACTCTGTGCTCTCTGAACAGTTGCACTCTCTGCAATTGGAGGTTTTCAAGAATAAACTGAACCCTTTCCAGAAGTGACACCAGAAATCTATGACCCTCCTGTTACATGCCTTTCTGTGGGCTCTCTCCATCATTTTTTGAGTACTATCTCCACCTTTCCTCATTTTGAAATCGTGTGAGGCTTTTCCTTTCTCCATTTTCCCGCCAGGGGCCGCTGCTGGATAAGGAGCGAGAGGCCGGTACC
>VWZY01003288.1:160697-240583 GCA_013399075.1 Chloroceryle aenea
GCTGCTCCCAGCTGCCGCCCCTTGCACGCCTGCTCGGTGTTCAAAGGGGCGGGTGGAGAGAGCTGGGATGGGAGCAGAGAGGTTCTTGAGTAGCCCCCTGAAAAGGGGAAGGGAATAATCTGGTGTCTGTGTGTGTGTAGCGGGTGGGCAAGAAGCGGTTGCTGCTGAAGCTGCAGCAGAGGGGGGGTGGGTCCCGTGCGGGAAGCCCGTTTGGGTGCCTGAGAAGAGGGAAGCAGGGGAAGAAGTTTCCCGAGGCAGCGGTTGTGAGTGCTGCATTGACAGGCCTATGTAATGAGAGAAGATTTGCTGATTTCTGTCAGGATGCCAGTCGTCCTTTCTCTCTAGAAAGGGAGTGCACTAAATGATCTCCTAGTGGTCACTTCCAGCCCTATTTAACTATTTATTTAGAACATTGAAAGGTCCGTATGAATCCCAGTCCCATTCTTCTGATCAGTTGTCCGGGTTTCTGGGGAGCTTATTGCATAGCTGTCCCTCGAGGGACTTGAGTACCTTTCCATACCTTTAGGTTTTAGACAGTTTCTGTCCTCTTTGGAACAAAATCTAGAGAATCCCTTAGGTGAATTGGAAAACTTGTCTGTCAACAGAGTAAACCTGCCCAGTTTACCTGCCACCTCTGCTCCAAGTGCTTAATGCCGAGTCTCGAGTAGGCCGCTGACAATCTCGACTATTGCAATGTGACATGGTTCTCTCTGTTGGTCAGTATTAAGAGCCCTTCCAAGCACTGTCACCTTCTCAGGGGCAACTTCTTAAGGTTTAAGTTGTTTTGCTCTGCTAGGTGGTTTTGTCTTCGGAAGTATAATTGGGATGTCCTGTGTATCTCTTCGAGCAGGATTCTATAGGTCTGGAAGACCTTTTGATTTGTCTGCAAACTGGTCCCAAACTGCAAACTAATCTGCAAACAGTGTCTTGCCTCTTGTTCCCTGGAAATGAAAGGGAGCATTTTGCTATTAATGCATTTTCAGCTATGCTTAATGTGAATAATAATGATCTCATTAAAGGCTGACAAACCTGTCCTTTTTAGAAACTTTATTTTAACATGGGATGATTTGAATTTTCATAGATAAATTAAGCGCCAGCCTTGAGTAAGTACAAATTTGTAGATAATTAAAATCAGGATTAGTGTGAGAAGAGGTGAAGAATGGGGGTCAGATGCAAAACACTATGGGTCGGGCACCATCAGTTTTACTCTTGCATTTTTGTGCTGTTCAGAACAAAGTTTTTTTGTTTCTGCTGGTCAGAACAAGGTTTCTAATAGTTTAGTGCACCCAGTCGCTCGTTTTTAAGCACAGCCTTGTCTCAGTGACAGTGATAAATTCTCTCACTTAACTAAAAGGTTTAAATATGTACTTAGTGTCTGCTAAATTTGTAGGAACGTTCCACTGGTACCCAAAAGAGTTGCAAGGGGTTGTTTATTTCAGAAAACATATTCTTTTGTGTTGTTGTAAGAGGATATATACATTCTTCAAAATTTATTTCTAATTTCCTCATAGATAGCGAACTAAGGATTTTTTTTTTTTGCCTCTCCTCATTGCCTATCTAATTTTCTGGCAGCCATTTTGTGTGGGTGATAAATAGGAGATTCAGCTTAACGTGGTTTGAAAGGGAATTGTTATGCTTGGAATAAAGTAAAGTGCTTGAGGAAACATGCAAAATTCATGCAGCTTCATTGTTCAAGGAATGAAAGAATCATTTATGAGAAATCCAGCACTTAGAAGTTGTTTCAACCTCTGGCGGATTGCAGTGGTTCCCAGCTTGGGACCTTCCTGTGATATAGTCAAGGGTAAATGCTAGAAAATTTAAGCTGGAACACTTCTGATTTGAGCAATAAAGAGTTTTATTTCTCACTGCTGGCATGGAACACTTCATGAAAGTTTATCCTTTTTTAATGCACCATTAGTGTGCTACTGCTAGCCTAATGGGTTTAAAATTCTGAACAGACCTAATCCATCTTACAGATATTTTTCTAGTTAAATTAAAACCTATGCCACTTGTGTTTCAACGTGGGTTATTTAGTACCATGCCAAAGTTGTAGTATTTGCACACTGAAGCCTGATGTAGGGGCTACCTTGAGGTTTAAACAAAGGAGCTTAGGAGAGACTGTGTCTTGCGTGTTGGGTAAAATAATTTATAAGCATTGCTGAAGTTGTACCTAATGTGTCACTCCAAGATGTTGGATCAACAGCAACAGAACCTGGCAAGTAGACTTAAAACAGAGATAGTAATGAAAAAAGCATAAGGCCAAATATCAAGGTTTCCCAGGAGGAGGATAGAGGAGGGTCTGATGGCCAGTGATTCAAGTTGTGCTCTCTGGGTAGAAGTGAGAAGCCCTTTTTTCCTTGGTGAATCCTTTGGTCTGATACAGACTTCAGCCTTTATAATCAGTGTATATATACACTTGGAGACCTTAGCTCTTCACCAACTTGATACTTTTTTTGGTCCACATAATAATGGCATCCATAGGCTGCCAGTGGCTCTTTTGGTAAAAAAGGTGAGTTCCCTTTTCTTCAGCTGTCCCAGAGGTGCAGAAATGTGTTTATTGAAAGCGTGATCTTCTGTCACTGAAGAGCTCAGGGATGCTGCTGGAATCAGGCTATTCTGTGAGATTTCTTTGGTCATTTTTAGAAATAGGACATCATCTCTCGAGGTACTGAGGTTTCACTCGGTAGCTTTGAGGGGGGAGCTGGCATATTAGGCTCCAGCAGGGTTTACTCCCTGGGGAAGTGAAAAAACAAAACTGTGATCTCTGTTTCTGATATCTACAGTTCCTGTGGTGAAAAGTTCATTTCAGTTTTGTTTGAAGGAGCTGAACCTTTCCAATAATTGACAGTAAAACAAACAACAACAAAACAAATAATACCCCACTCACACAAAAAAAAACCCACAAACCCTCACAACAACCAAAACCCCCAAAATGGAAATGCATGTTGCTACTGTGGTAAATTGCAGTGGGTGAAGATAATTGGGGTGTAGATGAGAAAAACCAAACCCTGTAGGGCTTCTTCCACCTGCTTGCAATTCCTTGAAAAGTCTCCCAGAAAATGTGTAGAGGAGCTAAGCAGAAGTCAGTGCTCCACTGCATATTTTTCAGATGTATCAGTGACCTGGTTCCCATCTCCTGCATTACTCTAAGGCTTCATGATAGGAACCTTCTCTGAATCTCCTTCAGTTTCCAATCTGTCAGGGTAATGTCTACCGTAGCTGCCAAATTTTGACCCTGATCAGTCATCATTATTTGGCTGTTGAGAAGGGGAGAACTCTGGAGTATTACTGGGTGGCAGTTGTGCAGTCATGAGCTCAATTCCCCTCCTTCTCCAAAAAGTCAGCAGCTGGCAAGTAGTGGGCATATGCTGAGGGACCCGAAGCTGGTGGGAAAACCTTTGTGAGAGGTGTCTTGTCAGGGCAGAGCAAGACTAACATTTCAAAGAGGGCAGTTGCCTTTATTGTAAGTGCTGTGTTTGCGAGTGTAACCCGTTTCCATGTATTTCCCTCAATGAATGAGAAGGCTGCTGGAACGGCAGGAAAGAGTCACGCTGCTCTTATGGGAGTGGTGCTTCAAAGAGTACAGGCTTTTAACAGGGTACACCAGTTCCCTCTGGATTGGCAGATTTTTAAGACTGCCTTCCACCGATACTTTGTAAAGCACTCTGCGGAAGCTGGATTCCTTCTGGATTTAGCTGTGCATTATTGGGATGACTTCCATATTTACAACTTCAGTAAAAAAATAATTAGGATGCATTTAGAGTTATTTGATATCATATGTGGATACTGTCCTTTTAAGATGTAGCTGAAATGAAGCCAGGGTGTAAAACCAGTAAAGTAGGACATTTACTTTTCATAGCTTGTCTGGAGTTTCCATGTATTCTGTTTTTTACAGCTGTGTGTGCTTACGACTTATGAGAAAATGAGAGTTAGAAACCAAAGATATTTCTCTGTGGTGATATAGTTTGCAGTAATTCCAGCACAGCCAAAGTTGCCTGCAAATAAAGGAAAGGTTGAGTCCTATGAATTTACTTCTTTTATTTTAAAATTGCTACTGCAATTGTTGTAAGTGCTTGGAAAGCAAGGTTAGAATGTTATTAGAGACTTGTCCCTTGGGGCATGTCTTTTATAGTATTACCAGTGGAAAAGAGGTGGGTGAGGAGGGAAGCATTTATACTGGAACAGCAGGGTCAGAAAATACTTTTTTTTAAGTAATACACTACTGAATGTACGACCTCCTGCCCCTTCACTGTCATGGGAAATGAGTGGCACTCTGCCTAGCAAAGGAATTAAGTGCCCTCTTACTGCCCTTATTTGTGCACTGGCATTATTTTGATTATTTTTTTTCCCCCTTTAATAATTCTTAAGGCATTAGGCATAGTAAAGTCTCCAGATGAACCTATTCAAACATGGCAAATATTTATGGATGTTCTGGTGAACCGAGATGTATTTTGTGGCTGTTCAGCATTCTTTCTCCTGGAAGTTTATTGTCACAAGGCATCTGCAGAGACCTTTCTTCATCTCACTGACAGTCCATATAAAACAGACTTTTCTTTCTTAGTTTTTAGATGCCTCAGAGTGAGTTCTCAGCAGCACTCAAGCTGTGAAAGTCTCTAATAGGCTGTAAGATTGAAGAGGAAAGCAGGGAAAGAGTAGGTTAGGGGGAGGAAAGGAGAAAGGAGGTGGTGAGGCCTGTACTGTGGTCTCTCTGGTTCTTTCTTAACAAAGACTGGTCTTGTAACTATTTTTAAATGTTGATGTGATGCTATATGAAATCTATACACTTAGCTGTGGCCCCAGAGAGCTGGTGTCATTGCCTGCCTGTGGATATGAGGATGAGGATCTGCTTTCTGGTCCCAAGTGGTTTCTGTGAGATGCCTAACTAAAACCTTTTAAGAGCTATGTGCTGGCTTGTGATGGACAGTGTGATCCTCACTCCTTGTTTTCCAGTAAAGCAGTGCTTTCTAAGATGAAAATTTCCTATTTTAGTTTAAATCTATTTCTGTGCATTCTCTAGGATTTTATTTCATGCAGGCTGGAAACTCTTTTTGAGGAAATATTTGATTACTTTGCTCGTTTAGTTTACTGAGTGTGCAGCTCAGAGGTATGCTCTCATCAGGTTCTTTCAAGTGTTCAGTCTGTGAGAAAGGGTGTTTGCATTTCCTTTGAAAAGCTGACCCTCACGATACTGAGATGGTAGAACAGGCCAGCACCCCAGAAATCTCAAAATTGATGCAGACTGGCTGGGATAGCTCTGGGTTTTTTCTTCCCTTTTCTCAGTGAAAATGTTTGCCAGTTTTAATTATGAACCCTGGATGTGCATCTTGAGATTTGCAGCATCTGGAGGACGGTGCAATGATTTCTGTTCTGTGTGAGGCATGCAAATAAGTAGCAGCTTGAATTTGCTCCCTATTCCTAATGGTATCCGTGTCTCTTCTGCATGCACACTGCCTCATCAGCCCGTACAAATACGTGCCTCCTTGTCTTAACATGATTTTTGAGACACATTTTCAGCCTCCTTTAGCTTTTAAGGCAGAGGGATGGATTCTCTTAGGGGCAAACCTGGAATGGCTTCAGTGGTTAACTTCTTGAATTAAATCAATATATTCTAATTGGATAAACCCAGGTGAGTCAGGCAGCTACATACAATGTGGGAGAGAAGATTTGAGCTGAAATGTTTTGTTTATTGCTAATATCATGGATGGTGATCTTCAGAGTACCAAGTTTTTGCTCCCACTTATCCTCTCCTGTCCATCATGTTGTATTGCTGAGGAAAGCTCTCTAAATGGAACAGCTGTGCCATCTGCCTCCAATATTATTTCAGTCCTTACTGTTTTGGGATAAATTTCATAAAGTGTATTGCACATACAAACATTTAATTGAACAAATGGGAAGCCTCTCCAGTTAAGAAAGCTTTGCAAATGACAAGCAGTGTCCAATTTCCATTCTAATGGTTACTCCGGGGTTTTAAAATATGTGTGAATTCATCTAGCAGGGACTGATGGTATATTTGAGGCAGATGGCTTGGTTCTGCAAAGAAGAAATGTAAGTAGCTTTTACTATAAATCTTTTTTTTTTTTTTTTTTTTTGGGCAAAGGGTTGACATAATAAAGATGTGAATATTACTGAGAGCGCTCTTTAATAATTATGCTACCTTATGTTTTCCCTCAAGAATATGGTTAACTGACTAGAAAAATCTATTCTGAATTTTTATGCTTAACTATAGCAAACAGTTTACTAACACTCCTTTCTTCCTCTAGTAAAAAGGCTGAAGAGTGGACAGGCTATTAAGCAAAAAGATGTGTTCATCACCTCAGTCCTTGGAGAAGAACTGCAACCTCTGAAAGGGTGTTGGAGCTTGTGAGAAACACGGCTCAAGCACACCCATTGTCATTACCAATCAGAGGACCTTAAGAGTAAGTAGATCTAACCTCACCTATAGATTTTCAAAGTTAAGGTGGTCAGTAAGTGGGCAATGGTAAGGTATTTGAAATGCTGCTCTCAAAGCTACGTTGGCGACTTTCACCCAGAGCTTCAATGCCTTACACATCTTAATGCTCTTGAAAGCTCAGCTATGAAGCAGAGTATTTCTCAGTCATTTGACTGAGCACTGTTAATGCAAACACAAGGCAAAGAGGCAAATGTTACTGAATGCACCAGAGGTGACCATGCTTGTGGGATGAGCAAGATGTGAAGGATTCTACTGGACTTAATTTGCATTCAGCCAATGCAAGGAAGCAGGATGTGTAAGGCAGGTTTAACTGATGTCTATGGTTTTGAGACACTTAGAATATCTTGCTAGTGGAATGAAAAAGTATACATTTGTCTGTGAGCTTTATCTACACAATGAGGACAGATCTTGCTAGCAGGAGCAGTAAGGATGGACAGCCCAGACCTGTGTAACTAAGAATGCCTGCTTGTTTGCCACAAACTTGGTCAAACCTGCATGCTCATCACATCTTTCCTCTCAAGGTTTCCTGAGTTATACTCCTTCCCTGGTGCTTTCCCTCCACAGTATACTCTTACAATTCTATTTCCACCTACCTCAGGATTTGGATGTATTGGATCTGGGATGGATTTTGTGGATTCCTGTGTTTTTACAGCTGTAAAGATGTTGCCTTTCTAGTCTTCTGGACTCTAATTGGAAATATATAAACAGATGAGTTGTGGAGCTCAATTTTAAGTCTGTCATAAAAGTTAAATACAAAAGAGGACTAAATGTGCAGCCTACCTCGGGCTTGACATGAAATACAAGGCGACTTGAGTTCTAAAAGTTGCAGTAGCTATTAAAAATCTCATGGCAATTCTATGCCACCCCCCACCCCCCCCAATTAAAAAATAAAAATCTGATATAAAGTCTAGGCTTATAGAACAGATTTGATTAACTTCTGAATACTTGCATATGTCTTAAAATTTACAGTATGCTTGTCAGAAACTAATTTTAAGAACAGATTTGATTATTGAGTCTTCAAATGGCATTTCTTTTGTTGTTAATTGGGGCAAATTTCCTAGGAAAAAAAGACAGACATGATGGAAACCTTGACAGACTGCCTAACTACGGTAGTGTTGGCAGGCACCAGCCTAGTGTTTGTAACTCAGTAATTCTTATTCTAACTGTAATAAGCAGGTATTGACTTCTGTTGTATTCAGCATCAAGATTCATTGACCTGAGAGGTACATATTGGGGAGAGCAAAGCCAGCATCACTATAACCCTCAAGGGACTGTTAATCTCGTGTAGACTGAAAGGAAGTCAGTATTGGTGGTAGTACAGGATTCCAGGGTAAAATTTTCTATTATATATACACACAAAGGAAAAGAGAAAAAAGCTACCAAAAATGTAAAGTAGCTCCTTTGCTGGGCCCTGGGTATAGTGTGCAAATCATAAAAGTTGATTACTTTTATAAAAATCTTCTGAAAGTGATATTCTCTCATGTTGCAGTCTGGGTTTGGATTAAAAGCAAAGGAAAGCTGTAAGATCTAGGGAGAGGGAAATGGCACTTCCCAAGTATTATTTTTCCACCTGGTGGGCATTACCCTGCCAAGTGCTAAGTGTCTTGTCCTTAATGCAGCAGAGACTGGGAGTTGCTGTCACTGCTTGCATCAGAATAACGAAGTGTTGGCTTCTTTGCCACAGAAAGTGTCAAAGTGGTGCCCACAGGAAGGCAGGACCCTGCCTTAGATAGACCTCGTAAGCTGCTCTGTGCAGTGTCTCCCAGTCAGTCTTCCTGAAGAGTTACCTGAGTTTTATTTGAATCCCAGTTTTGAACAGTGCTTGTTCTTTGCGTCACCTTGTCCCATGCTTGTCTCTCCTGAGGCCTATACTTAGTTCTTCTACTCTGATTGCTCTCTCTCTCAGCTTGGGTAGAAATCTTAGCAGCTAGCTTACTTGATGAATATTGCATAGTTCTGAGTGCAATGCCTTCTGAAAACAGCGATGAGCTTCTGGAGAATGTGATGCACTGATTTTTGGATGTGTTCTTCCAACTCACAAATTGTGCTCTACAACACAAAAGAACCATGGGGCTGTTGTTGTGCCAGATAACTGCTTAATGAATGTATGCAAACTATATAGTCTTGCATTGCCATAGAGAGGCTGGTGCTCTGAAGGGTGCTCGTGGGCTTTGGGAATGAAAGAAAAGCCATTTTGAGTCTTGTGTAGCATTGTTCTTGCTGTTTCTGTCAGAAATGGGATTTGCCTTCTGATGAAGCACACTTCTAGCCCCGCTGCTGTGGTTAGTGAGTTTGGTCACACTCCTTGATGTGCTTTCTGTGGGAATGTTGTCAACTCCCAAACAGCAAGCCAGAGATCGCTTTTCACTAGGAAACAAAATTGGCTATTCCTGGCTCATGATTTGTTATTCTTCTTGTATGAATATAGCAGCTTAAAGTTTCATGCATTCACTTAAGGAGTAGAAATAATGTTGTGTGACTTGGGAACCTGCTCAAACACATTGGATAATAGGTAGGGAACAGTAAAAGCAAACAAGCTTGCAGACAAACCCTTAGGGTGAATTTTCTTTATATAAATTATTCAGTGAATAATTTGCAAACAGCAAATACATTGGGAAAGAAAGGGTTTGGTTTGTGAATAACTCACAAAGAAAAATTAGATTTGAAATCACCAGACCATTTATTCACAAAAAGTAATTGGACTGACTCTTGTTCTCCCTTAGGATAATCTGTAACTTTAAAAGTTCATGTGGTTTTTTTAGAGATACATAAAACTCCACTTTTTACAGTTGGTAACTTATCTACCCATCAGCCTACACACACACATGCTCTTTGATTGCTATTTGCATAAGATTTTTTTAATTCACCTCTTAAAAATACACAAAATACTGAGGTCATTGCATAAAATACATTTTTAAAAGTGCCTGTTGATATTAAAAAAAAGAATTAATCTCTTTTCCACTTGTAATCATCTTTGCTGTTCATCTTGCAATAGACTTTGTGTAGGCATAACAGCCTAGAAATAAATGAAAACTCAAATTATCTTCGAGTTTGGATCTTATTTGATTTATTTCAGGTTTACCACAGTACAGGAATGGAATTAGATTAATGTAAAACTCGTTTAATAAGGAGGTGCTGTGGTTCTAGCTCTTGTAAGCTTTGGCAGCTCCTCCTGCCTGTTTTTATCCCACCTAATTCTGTGTCTAGAACCATTTGATTTTCAAGAAAGAACTTTTACCTAGAAAAACTTGTTTTATTATTTCTTTAACTATAAACCAGACATTTTTGTGCAATGCCTTGCAAATCTTCTGTGCTATAATCCACATTCTGTGAATCATACTACCAAGAGGTAGTATTCCATGATTGTCTACAAATTAATGTCCTTATCTGAATGTTCAGCTCCAGACTTCAAGGTAGTTTTCCTGCGTGGGAGATTATTTTCAACCCAGCTTTCTTATCAGAATTTTGTTACTGCTCAAAAAGACAAACCAGTCTGTTTTGCCTCTAATGCTGTCCTAGCCTAAAGGCCTTCCTAAAATGAAATGCTGCATTCAACGTTGAGGAGTACCAAGGGGGTGCTACTGTTTATCTAGATGTGTGTTAGAAACAACTATCGATGGTTAGGAAACAGAAACACTTGAATGTTTTCTGACTGCTGTTGCTATTCAGCTGAAAAACAGACACTACAAGTGTTGTGACTTAAACCTTGAGTATCAATTCATCAGTGTTCTGTGGAAATTTTTAGAGAAGGAAGGATTGGTAAAATAGTCTGAGGTTGAAGTTTTGAAGGGTGGGGTTGCTTGTTTTCATCCAGCTCTTTCAAGTAGGTTCCTGACATTGTAGTCTCGGGATTATGTCCCAAAATAAAAGAAAAAAAAAAGAAAAAGTTATTTGTTGTTTCTATTATTCTGGCAGGGTTTCTACTGTCTGACATCTGACATGTAAGAGAGCAATAAACTCTCTTACAATTTTTACAGAATTGGGGCAATTCCTCTTTTCTGAGTTAAAATACTTGTATTTTAGGCAAGAAAAACTTGAGCATAATGGTGATCTGCTGAAACATTCATTCTTAGATCAATCCTACATTAAGGAGGTAGACATATTAGTGGCAAGAAAATATTTAAAAAGGCTTTTGTACAAAAGCTTTCTAGGCAGGAAACTCTACCCCAAGTGTTTATTGCTATGTATGCGTTTGCATGTGTGTTTCAGTGCTATAAAATGTGAAATGTATGCCCTGTTAATCTGTCATGTGAATATCAGTTTGTCAAAAATTGATCAGCAGCCCATTACAAATGCATGCATTTACCTTTCACTGTGGAAGGGTAGCACAGTTTTGTTTGAAAGATTGTTACACAATCCAGGTTTCTTTCTTTCTAAAATACAAATGAGACAGAGATACCAATAACCTGGTAAAAAGGAAGAAGTGCTTTTTCTAAAAGCCCAATATTTCAGTGCAAACTGTGCATTTGTCCCAGAGGCTTCTTGCTGGAAATGTTGTTGCTGTTAGCACTAAATGGATGTTCAATTTCCAGGCTCACAGCAATGAAGCTAAAGAATGTTGCACAAGTATGACAGTGCGAGTCAGACATGTGACACTGGGCTGACAAATTCATGTGCTGAGCTCAATGTTAATCAGCTTCTACCCTGTGGATTCCTCAAATTTGCTTTTCAAGTATGTATTAGCCATTTTGTGTAAACAGCAGATGTGCATTTTCAACATATGGTGTAATCAGAAAAGTCCAGAAGATAGAGTAGATGTTGCCTATGTTTTATTAGGGTTTGCAGCATATTGATAGCACATACAGCAACTCTCTCCACTTCTCTGTCTGTTACTTTGGAATGCCCCATCTCTCTTCTTGCACATTGTGTTGAGCAATCTACAGCAGTTTCATCTTGTTTCTCTTTGTCAGAGACTTTGTTCCTATCAGTTTTCACCTTCTCGTGTTCTTCAGGACACTAATTCAGACAGAAGCTGTAGATATCTCCATGCCTGTCTCCTGTCCCTTAACTTCTGAAACTGCATAAGGTTTTTTTCTACATGAAAGCCAGAAATGGCTTTATTCTGTTAAGGTCATGTGGAAGGATGGACTTTTCCCCTGTTGAGTTTACTTTAGGGACAAAGGGCAGGTTGAGGCTATTGTCAGTCTCATAAGAGCCCTGTTGTATGAATTCAGTTTATGGTGACAGCAGTCGGTACCAAAGTTGGTGAGATGTTGTCCACGCAGTAGGCTCTGTTTATAGTGCATGTTAAGTCTAGGTCTGGATCCTTTGGCCATATAAAGCCTCCTGTTCTGCCTACAGAAGCCAAAACCTGAGGCTTAAATGTTATAAGAGTCGTGTCTGTTGTGTCCCTCCCCGGTTATCCAGATCAGAGGCTGATAGGGATTTTGTGGCTTCCTCCTGTGCACTGCCTGCTCTGCATGTGGATAAAAGTGGCCTAAGTTTGTATGTGTCCTGTGACAACTTTCACCTGGGTACCCTTTTCTTCTTCTCATTCAAGATCTTGGAATAAGACTTAAGTTCTCTTTGGGACCTTGGCTTTGGAGAAGGTTTTTTGTTGTAGAACTCCCTCATCGTTCAATAAAATGAAGTGGTCAGAGAAGGCATAGTTAAGGTTGAAAAGTAATCCTTATTTCTGTAGTGTTTTGATTATAGATGCTGAGCACTCCAAATATTGTTGGCAAATGATGTAACTTCTAATGCTGTCTGAGCAGAAAGCTTCTGAATAATGAGTGAGTACCATGTGGAAACACTGACTGAAAATATTATTTCCACAGCCTCACATGTGGGCATTGCCAAATGGAAATCACTGTCAGCTGCATGAAGAGCTGTTTCCTCATTATGAAGCTATGGACAGACTTCCCAGCGGAGAACAGAGTTTGGCAGGGCTCAAGATCACCTAGTTGACTTCTCCTTGGAAAGTGGATCTGGTTAGGCTTTTCTGCCCCTCTTCTACTTTGCTCCTATTTGCCTCAGTGTGTTAATTTGAGGGGACCAGAGAACTGAAGCATCATGGCTTGCTGCTCTCTTGGTGTGATTGTTGGAGGTAAAGGAGGTAAGGACTCGATGGACTGACAAAAGACAGGGGTAACCCACCCATGGGCAAACNTAGGACTCTCTGCAAAGCTGCTTCCGCATTATCCGTGCGCTACTGTTCACACTTGGTGTGCTTCTGCACTCAGCTCTTGCAAGCGGGTAACTTGTGATGGACTGACAAAAGATGGGGTAACCCACCCATGGGCAAACACTGGTGCCTAAACTCCTACCCCTGAGACTTCTGCTCATACAAAGCTGGATAAGGAGGAGTAAGGGAAGAGACTGTGGGCTTTTGTGCCTTCTCCCCTCTATGCTTGTGCATTGTCTCTGAAACACAGAAAAGGAAGTTCTGGGGCCTGGTTTGAAACATGTTTTTCCTCCTGCCCTTTTCCCAGGTACTGCTATTATAGGTGTATCAACTTTCATCTCTTTCCTTTTTTTTAAATACCCTTTTATCATAGGACATTTCTTCCTGTCTCATCTTATAGATGTGTGGTGGGAACCAACTGGCCTTTTGTTCTCTGCAGATGGAAGGAATATGACACCAATGTACTTTTCTGGTTTGCTACCAAAAATTACCATATTTCCTTCTCTGTGCCTCTCCCATAGTGTTAGTGGAGTGATAGGAGTGATTTACCTTGGTTCTTTAAATCTGCAGCAGGAGGCGTCAGGGAGAAGTATATAACTAGATGTTCTGCAGTGGCACAAAGATGAGAGAAAAGCTTCAAGGGTAATGTTCTGTCCTTAATCTAATCATATTCCTTGTTCAGTATTAGTAGAAAATTACTCTTTCTGCATTCCTTCATATTGCTATGTAATAAACAACAGCATAATACTGAAAATATGGAGTAATTTAATAAGTTCAGGCTTTGTTACAGATAATGGATAACTGTGCACAGGAGTATAGTAAATCTTGAATGACAGCTTTATTTGATTACCAAGCCTGAATGCAATGTTCCACAGCACTGCTTTACCGTAACGCTGTGTCATGCTGTAGGAAGTCTGATTACCCTCAGATCCGATTGAGCGCTTCTACTTCTGTGGCTTCCTGTCTCATCAAATCTGACAGACTCTGCTTGGTCAGTGCCTGGGTGGAAGACCTCTGGAGAAGATTTATGTTTGCCAGGAAGAAGTTCTGGTGTCTCAAACCCTTCTTTTCCCACCTAGTGTAAACTGAACTGTAGTCTCTGATGTAGTATGTTAAGGTTTGATGGTGTTTCCGCTTTCAGATGTGATATACTGCTGAGTTTCAGACCAAATATTGAGCCTTTAAAATAGATTTTGTGGTTTCACTTCATTTTGGTTTTTTACCGAAGATAAGTTTTCATCAGGTGTTATCACATTTTCCTATGGGTGCATTTTAATGATCAGTGAATTTTTTTCTAATGGAGTATAAAGATAGCAAAGAGCTTTGCTCTATTACACATATCTTCCCTTAGAAAATCACAATGAGTAAAGGAAATAGAAGATCAATTTTTATCAGACAGTGCTGGGCAGATGGGATATATTTCTTTCTTCTCCTGTGTCCATTTTTCCACTCAGCCTCTTACCACCTTACTACTTTGGCAGGGTGACTTTGAGGAAAACAAGAAAAGGCATTTGCCATTTTTTTAACAAAGCGCTGACACTCTCCTTTAATACTGCCCTGAGAGAAGTCATGGTATTTGCTCTTGCTTGATAGGAGGCAGCCAAATGTTGTGACATTTTGTGATGTGTGGGAGCTGGGAATGAGTTTTTGTCCTTAGGCACTGAATTAGTTAACTGTTAAATATTTGTACCCAAAAAAACTTAACTTGTTTACGGAACACCCAAGTCTCATTGCTTCTAGTTTGTTTTATTCCTCACAGGCATCCTATGGGTGTAGAAGGGATTGCACTTCAGGCACTTGGCAGTTTTCTTTGATAAAATTGGCAACCTCCACATTTGTCACAAAGATTGTTAATTGGGGTGCACTTTAAGTTTTGCACAATTTGCTGGTTTCAATTTAGAGGTTTAAGTAAACTCTTTTTCCCATTCCTTAATTTCCACTTAATATTATGCTTAAAGTGGGTTTTGAATTCTGTTTCGTTGTCTGTTTTTGGCATGTTTTTGGTTGGTTGGTTTGGTGTTTTTTTGTTGTTGTGTGGTTTGTGGTTTGGGTAAATTTTTTTGTTGTTGTTGTTGGGTTTTTTTGTACCTCTTTGGTATCGATTGAAGGAGGACAGGAAGAACAGGACTTAATTCTCAAGAGAGAAATTTCCGGGCTGTATTATTAAGCTAAAGACTGGAGAGATACAGCTACGTATAGCTCCTGTGCTGGGACACCCCAAAGAGTTTGCTCTTTCCTAGAGAGATCTGAGCCTGTAGAGCTCACTTGGTTCTGCTTCTAATACTGCTGTTGAGCTCAAAGATAGCAGTGAGCAGTATTGCATCAGCATCGAGGCTTTCAAAGTGTGCTGCAAGTGGTCATAATAGGAGCTTCTCTATATTCCAACCAGTGGCAATAATTTATTTTGACTTTCAAGAGGATTTTGTTATATGCATTCATAAAAGATTGCTGAGGATTCTTGGGTAAAGAGTGAGAGGAGGAGCCCTTTGAGAGAGGGAACAAAGGCTGATAATAAATAGCTAATTCTCAGTATGGAGGGAGGTTAATCGTGGGGCAGGCCAGCAAAGAACTTGAAAGGAGTACCGGTAGAGTGAGGGAGATCAGAGAAGCTGTTTTAAAGAGTTCATCACCTACTCTTTAACATCTTATTCACCACTGAAGCTAGCTTAAACATCTAAGGAAACTTCTTTTGTCTCCCTAATTAAGACTGAATGTTAAAAGCAGCTAAAACTTAGCTAAGCTGAGGTCAAGTAGATGAGGTATCAGGCTTCTGTGAAGGCTGCGTGGAGATACTGAGTGATGAGACCACTTTTAAGACAGAGCTCCCATCTTCTCTTAATGCTTGCAAAGAGAATGCAGGTTTGCAGCATTTGATTCTATGTTTTATAATCCTAGATAAGAGGCACTTAAATAGGGAAAAATCAGCCAAACTTTTTATTTCTCTTTACAGTAGGCATTTGTACATTGTTAGGCCTAATAACATCTCCTGACAGAGATCAGCAGAACTTCAGACAGACGCTGTTCCCCACCATCATATGATGTGTTTTACCAGCTGATTTATTTAGATTACACCAGTGCATGGAGCAGACAGTAAGGGGACCAGTAATATGCAGTCTGTGGATACAGAACTCAGATGTGATCATGGCTCTAAGGAGAGCAGTATGTCAACCTGAAAAATGCACGAGTGTCACCTTTTTATCCACTTCTGTGGATTTTTTCTAATGTAGCTCTTTTTATATGTGATGAGGCTCATTTCTGCAGAATGCCATAACATTTGGATTATGCGTGTTGTGTGTATGGAGAAAGGAGATAAGGACTGAAATGAAGCAAGGAATAGAACCTGATTTACTTTTGGTCCCATTAGATTTGAATGATACTTCCTTATTAAGTTAAGTATTTGGCTCAAATTCACTTGGCAGAATGGGCTCTTTACATATAAAGACTCTGTGCTGCATATACCTCAATGTCCTTATTTGCCACCAGCCATCATAGTACTAGAGTGGAGTTAAATAATGCACTATCAGTGATTTGTCCTGCAAACAGCATCTTATTTTTTTGGTTGTTTGTGGAAAACCCATGAACAACTCTTGATTTCTTGTAGTGGTTACTCCATAAATGTTCTGTATTAGCAGATTAACACGAACCCAGTTCTGTCGGCCCTTATGTGGTCTTTGAATTAGGAAGATGAGTTGTGTTTGGGGTAAACTATTATTTTTGTTACATGGATGGATGTGCATGAAGCTTAAAGCATTTTGTACAGTCATCCTGGCACCAAGAACTGTTTAAGTGTAATCTTGTTTTTAGCAAATAAGAACCTTAAATTCTCTGTTTCAAGCATTTCTGCTAGAATAATTCAGTGGCATAAACATACTGGAAAATAAATGCAGAAGAGATCCATGTGGTCATATCAAGTAATCTACATATTTTCAGGCATAAATCTATCTACAAAAAATATTTATATGTATATAGTATTCAATCAGATCTTAACTCAACTTTCTTTTACTCAAGAGAGCAGCAGAAGTCATTGCACATCTTCAAGGTGCTTGGCAATATGCTGCCTTAGTTAAAGCATACTTTTAAAATGACATCATTTTATCTAACCCATATATTTTTGGTCAGAAACTGTATCTAGAATATAGGGAGTTAGAGACTGCCCTGATGATGTAATGCTTTACATGCAAGGTTCCATTGGTTGCCTGGGGAGAAAGTAGGTGGAGGTGACTGAGCACTGCAGATACTCCTCTCTATTGCATGCATTTCATGATGGCTTTTAATCAACTCTCTCTCTTTTCTCAGAGCATCAAACTGCTTTTGGAAAGAGGTGTTAAGCCAGCAAGACAGACCCATTCTTCATTCTCAAGAGAGTGGCAGAGAGTGCAGCCATCATAACCTGACTCCTTTGGGAAGGTTAAGTTTGTTTCAACGAGCAAATCCAATCCCTAGAAGTGAAATGAGTGAGATTTAGCCATGACCTACCCCCTTAACATTATTATTTATAGACAAATCTGGCTGTGTTAGGGAGATTCTACCTGTGCTTGCACAGGAGGTTATGGCCCTGAGTGATGGAGGAGCTGCAATACTGCATATGAGAATGTCAGCCAGAGAGCTGCTTGAGCTAGTGGTGGTAATTTTTATAGCTGGATCTAGAGAGTCAAGTCTGGGAGCTGTGTAATGGACTGCTTTTAATCCTTTGTGTGTTGGGTGTGTAAGATGAGGATGTTTAACATGCACAAACAGTAGCTAGCACTCACACAGAAGCAAAGATGGCAGGTTTTTGTTCATTTAAGTTCATCCTTATGCAAGTGGGTGACATTCCATGGAGACATAACTTAGGAGATATAGAGCTAATACTGTATTTACAGGTCAGTAACAGGCTGAGGTTTAGCTTATTTTTAAAATTTCTATGACTGTAGCCTCACGTCACCTCTCCTGTTATTTTTCCTTATTTTTCCTGTTTCATGTTGTGTATAGGTTCAGTGTCTTGTGCTAGAATGATTGAGATGAGACTAAGACCATCTGATCTGTATTATAGAGAGCTGACAGGTATCAGCATACTAAGTTGCATCTTCTTTGGTGCCAGTAATCGACACAACCAAACAGCCTGTGACTGCATTAAATTGCTATGATTTTTGACAGAAGAGACCTTGTTTGCATAAATCCCTTGAATGCCAATGGGAGTGTGATTACAGCTTTAACAAAGGGAGAGGTTGAATACAAATTTGGGAGGGCCAGAAAGTGTTTAGTATCTCTTATTGTTTCCATCAGAATTCTAAATCTTATTCATGCAGATGACTCTGATCTTTATATCAATGCACAAAAAGAGAAGAACAGAGGAGCAAAAAGACTCTTCTCTTTTGACTGAAACACTGATTTTGTTATCATGTTACCAATGAGGGTCCATTTGGGATATTATTCAAGCACAGAGATCAGTGCTGGCCTTTTGTAAGAGCCCTTAAATGTTTGGAATACATTTGCCCTTGAGGGAGATAATCCACTACAAAAAAGTTAGATTCAGATCAGGAGAGAGAAGGTGGGATTGTCCTTAGCATATTGATGCTTGCTGGCAGACCAGTTCTGCCTTAAGCTTAATACTACCTGCATTCTTTTGTAATCCCCTGTACTTAATAGCTGGATTCTGTTTTCTGTGTCAGGTTTTGTGCATGAAACAAATTGGCAATTAGAACAAAGGGTATTTGTTTGGAATAAATACAGTGATCAGGATGTGTCTTGCTATTTTTGTTTCTATTCAGATCAAAAATGCCAGGTGTGTGGTTTTTGAACCAAATAAGTTAAACAGACTATTTATTATACTTAGAAAATAAAATGCAATGCCTATTCCATACCCCATATTATCCCTTGTTGCTCCAAGGATGGCAGTTTTGCACTAGGAGTGTACAGTGAAGTCTACTTCTGCATGGTCTCACAGAGCAGAGAAAAATGATGAGCCTTTTTCCTATCTTGTGCTCCATGCCACTTGAAAGCACAGTTGCTCTTCCCTCTTGGTATCCTGGACATCTGCCTTCTGAAAGGAGGCATGGTATTTGAGGCCTGGGCTGGAAAAAAGCCATTAACATCCCTGAGGCTGAGAGGATCTCACCAATGTGTACAAATATCTGAAGGGATGGTGTAAGGAGGTTAGACCCAGAACATTTCAGTGGTGCTCAGCAACAGGGCAAGAAGCAATGAGCACAAACTGAAACACAGGAGGTGTCTGAGTATCAGGAAACACTGTTTTCTCTCTCCTTTTTTTTTTTTTGGTGTTTTGCTTGTGGGTTTTCTGTTTGTTTTGGTTCAGTGGTTTTTGTTGGTTGGCTGGTTGTTGTTTTGTTTTTATTGTGAGGGTGATGGAGACTGGGAATGAGAAAAAACGTGGAATGAGTAGAGCAATTCTGACTGAATTCAGGACCCTCAGTTTCAGAGCTGCAATGATACAGCCACTGCCTTCACATTATTCTGAATGTATGGGTTCATGTCAATTTTGAATATCAGACTAGTTCAGGATTGCTTCAGTTTTAAGTTTATGCCTAAATGGCTCTCCTGGCAGACCTGAACATAACTAAGAGAAAGGTCCCATACTGAGCTTCATGTTGGGAGATATCCATGTGAAACCTGAGATCTGGGCTATGTTTTACTTACACAGATCCATTAAACGTTTTGTATGTATTTGTTGTGGTTGGAGATTTGAAAACTAGGCTAAGATGCTCTCAGAGACTCCTGGTTTACTGCAATATTCTGCTCCCATTGCCCAGGACCTGGAAGACTATAATCTAGCATCTTATGCAATCTTAACCTTCCAAGAATGTCAGCTCTTATTTGAAGTTTGCAAGGACTGGGAATTTTTAAGTCGTTTTAGAAAACTGTAACCTGAAGTCTTTCCTTCCCGTGGCATATTGATGGCAGAATTGCATTGGTGTAGTGTAGCTGTTGCTATATTAATACAGTTTTTCCCATATAGTTACAGGATTTAGATGCCCCTTTCTATTTCTGATGATTGGTTGGCTGAGGCTGTTTAAGAACTGCCCTAGTTCCTGGAAGTGGTCTGAATACAAAATCACTCTCCATATAGGGAAAATAAGAGCGTCCTTTGTTATAAGTTGTACTGACACATGCTTTTCCTGTGGAGTTCCACAGATGGACTAGGTCTATTTCTGCCTGTGTTTTTCCATGCCTATCTTCCTTCCCCACCTTTCCAAGCTAAAAAAGCTGTCAAAAATTCTCTTCCCAGAAATAAGATCGGAATAATTCAAATAACATTTGTAAGCATTAGAATGGGTCATTAAATAGCAGTGTAGAGAAAATCCACCCTAAACTGTATTATCAGTTTGTGCTTTTATCAATACATGGTGTCTCTGAGTCGAGGTCACTGGTTAAACTGTTGTTAAACAAATGTTCCACATCAATAGTGTAGAGTTTCTGGGAATACCTATTTATTTTAGTTTTTTTTTGTGCCAAGTGGATGGGCCATCATAGGTAGCAGTGGAAACGAGTCACGTACTGCAAAGGAGATAGAAATATTAATTGATCCTGTCTAGTTCCTTCAGTGAATGTGCTGCTCCATACCCTCCTATTTTCTCTGGCATTGTTATTCCCTTCAATGCCACAGGGGATCACAAGCACAGGAACAAGAATGCTTGCAAAGTCAATCATCAGTCCAACAGCAGGGTACAGTTATGTTTTATGTAGTCCAGTGTTATTTTTGACATAACACTGACAAAGATGGAACCTTTAGCAGAGCTCCTGTAGGTTGGAGTTAACACAAATGTACCTACATGAGTACAGGCAATATAAAGGGGGGGGACGTGTAGGAGTGTGTGATGCATGTGTGAGGTGGTGACTGAAGTTGATATGACTGGCTGAAGCTGAGAAGTCCTGCACCTGTCTGTCTTCCCATTTCCTTAGTGCCAAAATCCTGTGGTCTTCAAGCGCTCCTACAGCTGTGCAGGAAGTTGGACTGCAGCACTGGGCTGTGTCTGCTCCTTGTGTGTGTTTAGTTTATGTGACAGTTCCGAGTTTGACACAAGAGCAATTACTCTCACTGGCTGGGGGGAGGTGATAGCTTGCTGTCTAAATATTTTACTGTATTAATGCAAAGGCACTGCAAGAATTGTTCTGAGTGATAATTCAAATATGAATGATCTGTAAATCTTTTTGTATTCTTCATTTTTGTTTTGCAAATAACTTGACATTCCTAACTAAAGTAGTTTTGGTGTTCTCAATTACATTAAACAAAAAACCCTAAAGATTAGGAATATTCAAGTAACTCAGTTTCCTGCTGCTCAGGAGGAGTACTTCAGAATTAAGATTATGCTGTTCCTAAATTATCATCTAGTTCACTGCAATTACTAGAACAGGAGTTTAAGTGATATTGAAGTTGAATACTGGCTATTTGCAAGTTCCTAGATGTGACTTTATTGCTACACAATGACAATACACACTCCTTTAATATCATAGATAGGCTTGAATAGTACTCATCTGTGAAGGGAATTCTCCTCTTTACTACATTTGTTTTCTTTTCATAGGGATTAAAGCCATGCTTAGCATGTGAAACCTAGGTCCGAGTGCAAAGGAAGAAATCAAGGCTCTATGGCTAGCATTCATTCCTCTCTGACCTTCTTCCATCTTCACAATTGGTAATGTTGCACGTTCTAAGCATCTGATTAATACCATGGTTTTGGAAGCTGGGAGCTCTTGCAGCTCTTCCTGGCTCCTGTAATATCAGCCTGCAGTGTTTTGGTTTGGTTTTGTTTTCTTCTGAGTAAAAGAAACTACAATCTCAAAACTTACTCTCTTCCTTTAAAATCCATTTTGCAGTTTGCATTGTTTAAATGTGTTAGCTTTGCTTTTGTGTGAGTGAAACTATTTGGTCTTGAGTCTTATAATTTCCCATATACCTTGACAGTCCAGTAACACCTGTCCTGTCCTGACATGAGTTCAATCTTAAGTCGTCTGATGCCTAAGTAGTAGAGCTCTCAGTGACTTTAGCAGAGGCATGCCAATGTAGTCAAATTTCACTCTTAATTAGAGGTCTCTGACTTTTTCAGATCTTTATCTAGCAGAATAAATTCAGAGCAAATTAAACACCTAGAATTCCAATGCACTGCTCTTAGTAGCCAAAGGTAGCCAAACGATGAGCATCAATATTTGGCTTGCTAGAAGAGAATGATGTTTTCTGTAGGTGAAATGTAATCAGTGATTAATGTATTTTTCTCTTGTGGAGAGACTGGGACTGCCTCAACATATGGAGGCTAATCACAGATGTTCAAATCTGTGCTAGACAAAGAATAGCATAAAATCATCAGCATTGGTTCGGGAATGGATGGGATAAATGATGTGCTGGATTCTTTCAAATCCAGAATTTAACATTTAACAACATAGATGTCTCACTCTGCAAGTCGGTATTATGGAATAATACTCTTCATAGGGAGGAAGTATACAGCAGACATGATACAAATTGAACTGGCCCAGTTTTGCTTTGAAATGTTGCTTGTATAAGCTCCTGTTGGTAGGCATGAGGGTAGCTTGTTGTTGTTGTGGGTGATGGTGTCAAAGGCTTTACTCAAGTCCAGGTAGACAATGTCTACAGCCTTTCCCTTGCCCACTAGGTGGGTCACCTGGTCATAGAAGGAGATCAGGTTGGTCAAGCAGGACCTGCCTTTCCTGAACCTATGCTGGCTATGCCTGATCCCCTGGCTGTTCTGCACTTGCCATGTGAGCTCACTCATGTTGAAACTCTCCATAATTTTTCTGTGTACTGAGGTCAGTCTGACAGGCCTGGATTTTTTTTTTTCAGAAAACAAGGCCTTGAAGCCCTTAGGAAATGCCTTATAAAAGTTAACCTTGTTTTGTGTGTTTTGGAGTAGGAAAAATGAGAGGAGGGAAGCTGTCGGTTGCTCTGTTTTAGGGGAAATAGATCTTATATATTCAGTTTAAAAAAAATTAAAAAAGAGCCCAAACATAAAAAAAAACCCTGCAAAAGAAATACCCACAACACAAAAAAACCCCAAACCACTGAGCATCCAGGTGAGGTGCTTCATCAACACCTTTTGCTGCCTATCTTGCAGGCAAATAGCATTGTGTGTTTCTTTGGTTTTACTTCTAAGGGAGGAAGAGGGGAAAAGACCCCTTCCAGTGCAAACACAGTAGTCCACCTTTCACACCTTGCAGCAAGTAGTTAAGGCTGTTTCATTGGTTGCCAGCATGTGGCACAGCTGTCATTGCCCTGCTTGGATAGGGCTGTCTCATCAATCTCAGTGCCTGTGCTGCTTGTCCAGGCTGGGAAACACATACTGTAATAATAGTAATAATAACAATCATAATGAAAGGGCTGTTAGAGGAGTATGATGGAGCCTCCTGTTGAGAATGCATTGTAAGCATATTGACATATGGAAATGTGCTTTGGTCCATTTAGTGCTTTGTTTCCTTGAATACATTTTGATGATATAGGATTGTAATTTTTTTTTGTGGAGTGGGCAGTTGCTTCATGTTTTGTTCCATAGCTGTGTGCTGTAATTATGAAGTGGGAATGGAATTTTGAGTTCTCTCTCACCTGATAAATGAATCTTCTGCTCAGTGCAGCTGAGTGCACACATGCTTGTTTCCAAAGCACCAACAAACGACTACATTAAACAAGTGTTAGGGCTGTGAAATAAATGTGGAGAGACAGAGGAGGATTGAACCTCCAACTTGGTGATGTGGGGCTCAGAGGAGTATCAGACTACCGAACTACACTCTCTTCTGCTACTGAGCAGAAGTTTAATACTTGGGTGTACATTTCTGTTCCTATTTCACTACTTGGATGGTATTTTCCCTGTTAATTAAAGTCCTTTGTCAACTGATTCTGGCAAGCTGATGATTCTCTGGATATCCTCTGCTTTCTGATTCATTGAAATAACACAAAGCGATGCCCTTATGAAATGCCAAGTGTGTGTGAGCAGTGGATGTACTGTGTAAATTTATTCATATCCATTCTTGCTTGATATATATTTACCTTGTGTAATTATATGCAACTAATGAACTTATGTAATTAGCTATTTACAACCATATTATTGTAAGTTAAGAATGCATGCTCTTTACAGACCACAACTGAATTGTTCTTTTTCAATGAAATATGTTGTGCAAGGAACCCACATATGCAACACTTGGCTTCCAGACTCTCTCAGCTGCCTGAAAACGTGGTGATTCTTGTCCAAGAAATGTAAACTTAAAATAATTGTCCCTTTCTAGTTTGAGACAGCAGTTAGAAGGCTGTCTGGAGCTGATGCAGTTTGTGGTGCATGTGGTATTTGGAAGGTTCTGTTTTATGAAAGTGGATTAAGCATTTACCTTCTCTTGTGAGGTTACTAGTGCAAACTGCTGTGTTTCTGTAATATGGGGGTCTTTTAGATCTGGTTTTACAAAAGCATTGTAAATAAGGAATGATTCTACAACTGCTTTTTTTTTTTTTGTTTACAGAATTCATTTTGAGGCTTAGAAATATTTTACTTTGTTTTGTAAATGGATTTTTTTTTAGTATACCTAGTTGAGAGCACAATTGTTCCTAGAAGTTAATGGAAGTTAAACAGGAAGAAATACAGAAAGATTTTCTCATTCATTTTTCAAATCCTAGTCCCAGCTAAAGGAAAGTGTATCAAAATTGAGGATATTCATAATTTATTTAGGTTGCCCGAGCCTCAAATGTCTTGCTATTCCATAATGAAGTACGAGGGGGTTTGTTTTTTTTTAAAATCAGATTTCTTTATCTTGTCTCTTTGATCTCTAAGCACCCTAAATACAAAAGGAAAGCAAATTTATTTTCTTTCTTTTTGTGTCTGAACTCTTATCTCTCCCATAGAGCTGAAGTGTTTAATAGCTGGTGCCTGAAAAAACCTTGGAGTAAGTGGGTACTGCTAGTTCCAGCAGATAATGTTTGGTCCCCATTGTATTACTGCAAAGATCAATCGGTTTTGTAATCAGTTCTTCAGCTGTTGAAAATTTGATGCTGTGGTTTGCACAGTAAATTTGCATAAAGCTGTACATGAAATGCTTCTGTAATGCTGCTGAGTTAATCTCGCATTCTAGAGGCAGAACAAAAACTGTGGGGAGAGATTCCTGATTAAGCCTCTCCCTTTCTCAAAGGAAACCTGGTCCAAACAGGATATGGCATTTCTGGAGTTGTACTTATTGCTAAAGTCTGAGCTTTTTTTCACTAACTTTTGCCTTGAAATCAGAAAATACCTCTCACTGCTGTCTGCCTCTCACTTGATGCTAACTGATTTTGCTTATTCACTTACTGTGGGCAATGTTGTGTTCAGTCCCTTCAAAAATAGCGAGTGCTGTGTTCTACCACTTCTGTATCTTCTGTTATGCTCACCTTCTCTGCTGCTTTGGTACTTGCATCAGGGACATACTTACACAACTAGTAAGGTGTAACTAAGCATTGTGTGCCTTACACATCTAATAACATATAACCAAGCATTGTGTGCATTTGTCAGTATTCATCTACTTACAGATTCTATGTTGATCACTGGAGTATTTGTATCGACCTTATACTTTTGGCAATTGATTCAGGAATCTGATTACAGGGTTGAGTTTTCTTGATTTATTTTTGTTTTCCACCAAGATTACTCTTTGAAAACATCCTAGATGTTACAAGGAAATATTTTTCCCTTCTTTCAACCTGGCTTTTAAATATGATCTCTTCTATTCACAGAGTATACTTCTGTCTACATTTTTATTTTATTCTATTTTTTTTAACTACCTGGAGTTGACAATATTCCATCCCACGTTACTGACAAATCTGTTCACAGCTGGTTGATCAGGTTTAGAAACAGCATTTATTGCCTTCAAATCAAGAACAGGTATCATTCTTAAAAGAAAGAGCCAAAACACACACACACAAAGAACAAAACAGCAAAGCAAACAAGAAAACCCAACAAAACCACAAACAAAACAATTTAAAAAAAAAAAACACCCCCAAAAAGATCAAAACCAAACAAAAAAAACACAAAAACCCCACCACAACAACAAATAATAATAATAATAATAATAAAAAACCACAAAAACCCAGAAAACCCAAACTACCAGCTGCTCAAGCAGGAGTTAGAACCTGATGTAGGAAGAGTTGAGGAGGCTTTCTGGTCTGTCAGACAGAGGCTCAGGCTAGGACATTACACAAGTCCCTCTGGCCTTCAATTCTGATTTGCAGTTGGAGGTAAGATTTATATTGTTCTGGGGCTAAACTGCAGACTAGAGAGGGAATGTGCAAATGTTTGTGGTTGTGGTGGAGGTACTGGTAGGTGAATTCATGCTATGGAGCCTGATGCAGAGAACTCATGGCATTGTAAAAACTAAAAGTGGTTGGTTTCCCACTCTGCTACTGCCTTGTCTGTTCTATCCTTTGGCACTTTATAGGGTTTAGTACAATAAGTTTTCATGTAATAGATGGTGGTTGGTTGTGTTTTTTTTTCCCCAGTGTGTTTGCTTCACCTGTGCTGACTGTTTTTCCTTGAGGTGTTTACTGACTACTCCAGCAAAGAGACTTCTTAGCAGGAACACTTGACAGAGACATGGCACAATGTCCCTCTTTAACTGGTCCCCATGAGCACACTTTCAGGGCCTTGGCATGAGTCCCTTGCAGCTGGAAATGAGTGCATGATAGGGTAGAGAATTCATCTGGAGGCTGGTAACCAGCCTTGACATGTATATATCCTTCTGATGTAATATAATGGAAAAAAAAACCCACAACAACTTTCTGCTTATTAAATAATCTGGTTTAAGAAATCAAAATAAGAGTAGCTAATTCCTGAACTAAATCTTTGAGATTGCAATTAACATTTGGTTTCATCAATTATCCAAAGTGGTTCATTTTTACTTACCTGCTTGCTGAGAGATATAAGCATCTTAGTTTCAGGAGCAAGCTGGCTGCTGTGCCATGCTCAGTCCATGAGGCAGTGGCATCATCATCTCCCACACGTGTGTCAGGCCACGTGTCACGGGTGTGTGAAGCCAGCTGCCTTCAGGAGATGCAGGTAGTAGCTACTATGAATGGCAGGAGGAAACCAGTCTCTCATTTCCTAGGACAGTGCTGGAAGGGAAGATCCAGACCTGTGGCTGATGGGAGGGAGGGAAACTGGTGCCCTGTCCCACCCATGACAGCCCTGCCTCACCACTGCAGTGCCACTTAAGCCCACCTCTGTTCATCTGGGTGAGCACTGTGACATTGCTGCTGGTTTCAGAGTGCCTGGAGAGAGCTGACTTCCCACAAAGCTGCTTGATAACAAGTGTTTACCTTGTGTCACAATACAATCCTCAGTGTCCCAGCTCTGGGGTCACCACCAGCCTTAACTGTCACTGCCTGGGACCCAGGCCCCATTTCAGCCTCGCAGAGCTGTTGATGCCTGTCCCAGTAAGGCTGCAGAGTGCCTGTCCCCCATCCCACCTCTGGCCTGTCTGCCAGCTGGACTCTAGGCTTGGGCAGTTGGCAGACCCTTTGCCTGATGGACCCCATCTCTGGCTTGTCTCCAGCCATGCTGGGGGACTCATCCCCTGGACAGGCTCTGTGTAGCCCTGCCCATGGCTCCCAGATGGGCCCTGGATCTGGTTTCTTCCTTGACTTGTCCGGGGTCACTGCAGGACCCCATGGTCTGCCTGTTGCCCCCAGACACTGAGGGACAGTGCCTGCTGATGATGTCCACCAGGACTCCTGGCTCACCTTGCCCTGGGCAGCAGCCATCCCTTTGCTGCTCCCTGACACTGGGTGACATGAGCATCAGAAGATACAGTGCTTCTTTGCCAGTGCTTTCTTGAGGAATTAGGTCTTGAAAGCACAAGGTTTGACTTGCCTAAATGTTTATGTAGGGCATTAGCTCTACAGGGAAAATAATGTTAGTATTTATGGTAGCTTGTGACAGAAAATAGCTCTTTAATATCTGTCTTGCAGAGCATGCTGAGACAATACTGTGATGGCCTAAGAGCTCTTGAAATATAATAACAGTGGTTTTCTGCTGGGTGGGGTCTGAAACTTGGGGTGTACCTGCCATTCCTTTTGACAGACATTCAGCACTTGAGACAAGTCCCGAAAGACTGGCAAAAGAGAAAAAGCTGGCATTACAGTTACTGAATGCTTCTTCACATACCTGAAATGTGCTGGTAGTATGGTAAATCTTGTTATAAATCTTGGTGCAAAATGATGAATTTTGGTACCATTCAGGACAACCAGTGAGGTATCTGAAACTGTTCTATGCGGGGAAACCTACAAAGCCTTTCCTCTGTGACAGGGGTAGAGAGGGTGGCAGTGCAAAAGCTTGGCTGCAGAGGCAGTGGAACCAGTGGTTTGGCTGAGGTCATCATGTTGCAGGACTGTTTCAGAGGTTCTGGAAGAAGGATGGGAATGGCTTGGAATTACTCAGCAAATGCAGAGGATCTTGCAAAATGTTTCTGCTGGTGAAAAGCTTTGGAGTTTTCTTTTTCCATGGCAATTTGAAATTAGGAAGAGATTGTAGGACTTCATTTTATTTGCATTGCCCACGTTAACATCTTAGACTTCAGTAAAGTTTCCTGTATGCACCTCCTGGAGAAGGGCAGGAATGGTTACATAAAGTGTATTGCACAACAAAGGGAAACTAAATTGATGTAAGGCAACTGGTATGTGTTCCAGGGAAGCATATAAACCATGTAGGTTTTATGCACAATTCAACTTGATTCCTAGATGCACGTTCTTTAAAATATGTAGTGTGTTATTTTATTGTTGTTCTGTATTGTCTTGTGGAAGAAGGAAGATGCTTGTTCTGATGGGAGCACAGGTTCAAGAGCATGTCAGCAGTATCTAGTGCTGCTGTCTCATATCAGAGGTTAGTCTTGGCTGCATCCTTATGTGACACTACAGTTCTCTGCTCTGAATTCTCTGGGGTCTCACCCATGCAATTACCCAGTGCAGAAATTCATGCTTCTGTCTGTCGAACAAATGAAGACACTACAAAGCAGAGAGATGGAGAGGTGCAGTGTTTAGAAGAAAGGTGTGTCAGCACATGACTTCAAAATGATGTTTTTGTAGATATGCAGTATAGAAGTAGTGACCTGAGCTGCCCCTGGTTTGCTTAAGAGAGCAGAGGAACTCGTGGTAGCTGGTGCATGAAAAACAAAGGAAGATGACCTACCTCGGTTTACACAGTTAATTCCAATTGGTCATACAGAGGAACAGCACTGAAAGTTATGGATTTCCAGTTGCTATCCATGCCTATAGTAGAAAGTGATTACCAAAATGAGGTAGGTGATGTACATCAGGTGTAACATAATGAATTTAGAAGGATTCTGGATTTCTGTAACATGTGACCATACAGGTTTTACTTTCCAGGTAAATTAAAACCGGGTGTGTGTTTGGCAGGAGGTGTATTCTGACTTCCATTTATCAGCTAGAGTTTTCTGAGATACTTTCAAGGTGTTTTATAAAATCTGTTCCTCCTAAGGAGACTCTAAGGGTGCCAAACACAAACTATGGAAAGTGAGAAATGTGAATTTTGAGGAAAGCAATCATTATTTACCTATACTCCACTTCCTTCCTGCTCCCCACTTTTGTCAGAGTACTGGATTATGTTGCCAGCTGCTTTTTACTAGTGCTGGGGGGTTTTTTTGTTGTAGTTTGTTTTTTTTTGGTTGTGGGCTTTTTTTTCCCCCTCTCACGCTTGCTTCCGCACATCCTTTGTCCTGATGCAAGACAGACATATAGGCTTACTTGATACAGGCTTACTTCTACACAGCCTACTGCACTGATCCTACTTGGTGCTTAAAAGGCCTTAGACTATATCTAAGCAGATATATTTTCCCCAGGTAAATAACTTCAAGGCATAGGTGATGAAATACCATATAAATATAAGGTACTCTGATCCAGTAGAGCTACGAAGTCTGCTTCATCAACTAGTTGCTAGACCATGAATATGTACATGCATAGAAATAGTCTGAAGTCTTGTCTGGGTATCTGCCTAAAAAAATTCTACAGCCTGAAGTTCTGTGTTGGTTGGTAGACATTTTTCTTTAGGACATGAAAAAGTTATGGAACCAAATTATTATTCCTATACATGTATTTTAGCTCCAATAGTTCGTAATAAATTTATCATGCTAACTTAAGTCGATAAATGAACTCACATGAAACTGTTACTGAAAGCTAAGTCTGTCTGCATCATTAATTGTGTGGTGTCTCAAATCCTTGGAATAGACATCTTTACTATAAAGGAGTCTTCCCGCAAGGTCAGATGTCCTTGTGAAGTTATGGCTTATAAATCAGATCTAGGTATTTATGCTGACAGACACTTTTCTTCCTGTTGTGCATAGTTCATATGCTTTTTTTTTCCCCCTGAATCACACCTCTATGGAACCTTGTCCAAGTCAAATGTGAGCAACTGAGGTATTTTCTAGCTAAGAGTTCTTGTCTAGGACTAACTAATGTAGATTTTTGAAGTGTACTGATGAAATGCTATACTGTGTGCATAGAAATAATGTAAGTAGAAAAGAGTGAATTCTTGGAGTAATTACTGCCAAATATTTATATACATACCTAGGTATATTGATCTGAGTTAACGTGATGATCTGCAGGCAGTGTGTGAGTATTACAGATCCCTTTGTGAAAACTGTAAGCTTTTCTTAGCCATGGGAGCGCATTAAGACTGTTCTTGTCCTTATGCTCAGTGCCCTGTTCGAGAGATGGGGGTAGCATTATTTCCTGTAGGCTTGCTGAGTGCAGTCATGTTCTGCTTGTGTTCACCTAGGATACTAAAAGCATGGTTTTAGCTGGCAGTGCCAGGCTCAGGGTATGGTGTCATCTGTTTCTTTGACTTGCTGCTGCCTTCTCTTGCAGTAATTTCTGTCTGTGCTCCCTGCCAAGGTCCTTCACAACTAGCTTTTGTACCTTCTTCCTTTACTGCATTCTCAGTACTGAGAATAGTGCCTTCTCCCTGTAACCCGTGATGTGTCCTGGTTAAATCTTCAGAAAAATGTCTTCATCCTTTTGCTTCCTCTCATGCTAGGGAAGAAATCCTAGCAAATGTCTCTAAACCTATTTCCCTATTCCTCTCCCTGGTAACTCTCCTTTGCCATAAGTCCTGCACAGATCTTGTCTGGACTGCTCCTGGTCTGAGATGTTTCTCTTCCATTCCCAGAAGAGATGTATCAGCATGACAAGAGAGAGGACAGGATGACTGGGAGCAAGGCACTAGGGCTAAGGCTGAGGAGATGAAATTGGCTTGTTTCCCCCACTGCCCTGAAAGAAGGGCCCAAAGAGCAACAACAGCCAAAGACCCCAACGACTCACGCTACCTAGTGGGATCTCATTGTTTCACTGGCTGTCCTGTCTGTATCCCCATGTTCTTGTGTACTGCAACTAAAATTACAAAGTCTTTGGGACAGATGTTCTTGTCTTGGTGTTTATGCAGTCTCTGGCACAAATGTAGTGTGATTTCAACTGAAACAGTATATATCATTCAGTGGATTATAGAGAGAGAGCTTTAACTAGATAAAGCTTTTTAACTAGAGCTTCAGCTGAAAGAAAATGGAAATACAAAAACTGAAAGAGGATTTGAAAGATTTGTATTTAAAAAAAAAAATTTATGGATTTTTTTTTTAAAACTTGTGCATAATGTTGCCTATTCCTTCCATATATTACTTTTATCCCCACTTACAGTGTTTAGTATTAAACTAGATGGTAAACTCTCCAAAGCACAATTGTATTCCCAAATGTATTTGCATTGCAAGTAGCGTGCTTTCCTCTAGAGAGAGAAGCTTTTTGCATACAATAATAAAAAGCAATAGTAATTACTCTTGTTTAGCAGTAAAGCTGAAAATGATTTGGATTATGTGGAAAAAGTGGTTTATTCCAGGAAATGCAAAAACATTCTGCTTTATGATCTTCCTTCTTGTGCACTGGCTTAAGCTGTAAGTATTGTAGTCTGTAGAAATACTGCCTTAAAACAGCCAGATCATCACATCCCGATGCGTTCCTTCAGAGACTGTTATAATCATTAACAATTAGAGTTGTACTTTATTTTAACAAGAGTTTTCATCTGCTTTCTTTGTATTGCCTTTTTTTTTACTATTGGTTATGCCATTGCCATGAGATTACATCTATTTTGACATCAAAAGAGTGATTATCTCTTAAATGACTGTCTCCAAGGTTGTACACGGGTCCCGTTGAGGAAAGAATAATATATATTTATGTGTAAAAGGATTTATTACACAAGGCTAAGGTTTAATTTCAGAGAGCTTTTATGTATGTGTCTGATGCATTTCTAAAACATAGGATCCTCAATTTCTGTAGCTCTGCAATCTGATATGGGCTTTCTAGCTGTCTCCAGTATTTCTTTTAAGTTTGTCATAGGTCTGCAGCTCCCTTTTGTTACAAGGATGCTCTTTAAATTGTAATTTGTATTTTACTCAGGAATAACATTGCTAAAGTTCTTGCTGCTTCTGTGTTTTGTTGACCCATTGTTATTCATATATTCTAATTTTTAATCTTTCTGTATTCCTATTTAGCTGGAGTGCTCAATGTATTGCTTTTTATGTTGCAAGTTTTTATATCTTCTAGTGGCTTGATTTCAGATAGAGATGTAATGGAGCCAGCTGGCTGAGAAACTTATTTCTTCATTTCACAGGAAAAACAAAACCAAACCACTCTTATTTTAGGAAAAATATTTCCTTATTTCTCCAGCACCCTGATTTGAAACAAAAATTAAGTTCAAAGTTTTCTGTGCAATTCGGGTTCTGAAAAAATCTTTCAACCGTACCAAACTAAAAAAACCTAAAAAATCCAAACCCTGATGCCCTTTCTGTGATTTATTTAACATTTTACTTGATATAGTCTCAACAATCAACTGTTAATGTTTTGGTCCCTTTTAATCTGATTTTGTTTTCACTGCTTAAAGAAGTGGAGAGAAAAGAATAGGTACCTTCAGACACGATATAGCAGAGGAAACTCTCCAGCCACACAGCAAGAACATGTACAGAAAGAAATAAAACTCATGTTGAACACAGCTTTACCAACAGTACTTCTGATTTAAGTTTTGAGTAAGAGTAAAATATGCTTGAAAAATTTAACAAACACATTTAACCTGGCAATATTTATTTCAGCCAAAAAAACATTTAAAATCAATTTCATATCCTTTCCACATGACAAAATATCCTGTCATTGACTGTATTTCAGCCTGTCAAGACTCATTCAAACAGTGTGTGTTACCTCACTACTTCTGACATGTTATTTGAGTATAGAGCCTTCACTGTGCACTTTGTGACAACATGCATAGTTAACTCATACATTTCATAAGGGATATAATACTGCTTTTCACTGTAGTGTCCAGACACCTCAGAAATCCAACAGTTTACCTTGCTTTGGGAAGAATTCTTATCCTTGTGTGGCTGGTAGTGACTGTGAGAGAGTCTGCGGCTAGCCCTGCAGCACATCACCCACTGGATGGTATTTTTGTCTGTGTTAGTATGCCATGTATTTATCTGATTCTCAGATAGGCTTTTCAAAATGCTTGGGGTCCCCAGCTGCTGCAGCCTGGCTCCCTACAGCTAGGGCTGCATGCTTGAAAAGTACCTAAGTTAAATAGTGTCTTGTCTTGTGGAATAAGCCTTCAAACTATGGTTGGTGATGTAGCGTGGTTGGTGTGGATCCTGGGGTCAAGTGCAAGGGGGTGGCTCTCTCTCTCAAACAGTATTTCTTTATTAAAAAAAAATATATGCAGAATGAGTTTCTCAGCTGTAACCACGTAATGTGTCCTCAGTACAGCTAGTTTTTTTGTTCTGCTGTACATTACTGTGGGCTGTGAGCTGCTGTGATCAGTTACTGCTACATTTAGCACTGCATTCTTTTAAATCAAATGACTTCTGGGTGGTTATCTTGATTAAAGGCCTCAAATGAATAAATAATGCAATAGGCTTAAAAGGGAGGGAAGAAATAGATCAAGCAAAGCTGTAATTCTTGAGAGGATACATTTTTCTCAGTTCTGATTTTATGGATTATTTAAATGCAGTAGCTCTAATCACAATGGTTTCTGTATTTTATTTTAGTTTTTCATTTAGTGTCAAGCCTGATATTTAACCTATAGTATCTTTCCATAATGTACAGATTATGGAAAGATTTGCAAGTATTAATTTTTCTCCAGTATTAATTTTTCTCCAGCGAATGAGTGTGAAATTGAGAACTTCAACTTTTTAGCTGCTTGCACTGTATATTAATGGAGGAAAAGTTAAAAAAATTTAGCTCTTAATCCCATACCACCAGTATGTTTTCATCTTCAGGTAGTGTTTTACAGGTTCATAATGTAACAACAAAGACAGTACAAAGTGGTGAGTATTTCTGAGAATAGCCCTTCTAAGAGGGAAAGGGTCATCAATTCAGACACATCTGCTAAGGTTTGGGGGCAGGCATGTGCAGTGAATGAACAAATAAAGCTACAGCTTCTCTGAGTTCTCTCGATGCAGAACTTAGAGCAGGCTATTTCTTGTTGTGTGTGAGAGACAGTGCCATTAAAAACATGATCAAACAATACAAGGAACAGAGTAACAGGATTTACTGCAGGCTTGTTCCTCTCCTCCCATAGTCACACAGTCCTTCATATCTGGTCTTATTCTGCCAACTACTAAGGCAAAGGTTCTCATCCTCATTCCCCCTGAAATGAGCAACTTGGAGACTTCTGAAGAGAAGGGATAGAATGGATGAAAGAAAGGGTACATGCAAAGACCAGAGCGCCTCCCCTCCTCTGCCCCCCGGTCTGTTCCTTGTGCTAGAGTTAAAAAAATAAAAAAGTGAGTTAACAGAATATCAGACAATTAGCACCCAGTCAGTCTAACTCACTGGCAAGAGCAGGTTGCAGGCAAATAAGATGAAGCCAGTAGAGTGAACAAATGAAAAGCAGTTAACGTGACATTTTGTCCACATTGGTGTAAATTGTAAAGAAGATAAGGAATGAAAAGAACATCATGGATAGAGGGCTCAGAGGAAAGGACCATTCCCTCAGACTGCAGCCTTTTCCCTGCTGAAAAAATCCAGTCAGTCATTTTGGCATAGAGCATTTGTTGATTGATGATGTTGGGTTAGGAGGAAGGGAAACCAAGCCGGATTCAGTGCAGCAAGAATATAGATGTGTATATGGCTTTTGTGTGCTGTCGAAGAAATGAAATGTAAACTTAAATGAAAAGACCCAATTTCTTTGGGGTGTTTTAACTTCTTTTGTGTCATTCTTGCAGTACATTGTATAACAAATTTAGGATGTCCTGATAAAAACCCACCTCTGCAGTAGCTGCTTTCTGTTAGGCCAGTGATCTGGCTACTTGACTAAAATGTAGAAGATCCAGGTTTAATGCCCCTCTAATCAGAGAGCTTTATTTCAGCTTTGACCCGTTTCTCAGTACAGTGCTTTAGGCACTGACCTGGAGCATATGATAAGCTGGATTTTATCTCATTTGCCATATTTGGTATTAGAGTCTTTGAACAGTTCAGCATGAGTTGAGGGGGACAAAACCTGTTGTCACTAACCCAGAAGCAGACTGCATCCTTGACCTAATGGAACAGTATACAAGGGCAGATATACTCCCTTGAGCTGGAGGAGGGACCTTCACTCTGCTCTTCTATGTGCTAGATAAGTGTCCTAATAGCTGCTGAGGGTAGAAGATAATGAGGACAAGGACTCTGGGGTTGATAAATCCACAATGGCAGCAGCACAAGGAATTTTGTGATCAACTATTACGATGAGCCCTTTGCTGTCTCTGTGAAGGTATGCAAGAGGGGAGGAAAATTGGTTATTCAACCATGAAAATGCCTTCCATCTTGAGTGCACTCAGATTTTTGGCCCTCTTTCCTCATGCAACCATTCAACTGTTAACTCCTCCCTGTGTAGGTGGAGCATGTTCTGGCATATGCCTCTGCTTGGTAGGGGTCTGGAGGGCTGAAAGGTGTTCCTGTGCTGGATGCTCATAAATGATCTGAAGATCAGTGAAAATTGATGCACCTTGGCAAATTATGATTTGGGAGCTCATTATCTCTGTTTGAAACTCATTTTCCAGCCTACTGATTAAGCTTATAAAAGCACAGTTTTAATATGTCTCCTTCTCTGTTTTTAATTCCCTGGTTGACAGTAAAGAAAATTCTGACCAACTCTCAGGACAATTTGTACTCTTCTTTTATCTTGATGGCATATTGATCCTGATGAAAATTCTTTCTGCAAAATAATGAACATACATTTTAAATCCAGTTTCTAGAGGTCATGTAATCAGCTTTTTTTTTTCTTCCTAGGGGCAGTTTTCTGCTTTTGTATTCTTATGCCAGTTAACCTAGGAGGAATGGGTTGACACTCTTCTGTGGAAGTCTTTCTGATCTCTGTCACTCTCTCTCATTGATGTTTCCTCACACCTAAGATTTTACTGTTTTGATGTTTTAATTTCACTTTACTAGGACAATTTTCTATATTTTAATCAAAGCAGCAACTGTGTCTACCTAGGGAAAAGCTCATGGAAAGTGGTCTTAGAAATCTGTCTATGGCCTGAATAAACATGGGAAGCTCTGTGTTTATTGCATGAGCTCTGCCCTTGCTACTTTTTTTTCTTGAATAAAAGTAGCTCTAAAAACAAAACCCCACATCCCTACAACTGAAGACCCCCCCAAGAAGCTTCTAGGGCAATGTAAACCAAGCTCTAAACCCCAAAACCTCTCTTTACACAAGAGGAGGAGGGGCAGCCCTGATAGATTAGGGAACTTTATTGGTGTATTAAAGTACATTAAACTTCATCCTACCTTAGGTAGAGGTCCCTTTCCTCCTTGCAGAAGCTGCAGGGTGTAGGTGTACATGGTGTCTGCAGCAGTGCTTGCTCAGGCAGTCAGCCCTTTGCTTCAGTTCCCTTCGGGCTCTTACTGAATGTGAGCAGCAGCTGGGACTCTGCATGTAATTTTTCACCATTGTGAACCTGAGTGTCTAAAAAGGAAATAAAGGCTTCAGGATTCATCCCTGGAATAATGGCAAATTCAGGCATATTTCTTTGCAATGCAAGCTAAACTACCTGTATTTTTCAAACAAATAATTATTGCCTCACCCTAAGCTCTGGAGGCTAACAGGCTCCCAATCATATGAATGAGGTGATCTTTCAGCAACTTAACACTAAACTTGAGAACAGGTGAAATAAGGAAACCACTTAGAGGAAAATAACCTCTCTGTGATGGCACTTTCTCAGAAATACAAGATTTGCTGTTCAGCACCAGCAAGTGTGTAGGGAATCAAGTGAATGGGAGAATCTGTCCACTCCTCTAAGTACTTAATGGGACACTTATTTCTCTTTGCTAAAGAAAGGCTGGTGACATCTGCATTTAGTTGAAGAAGCTAATGGCAGAGGGAGACAAGGAAAGGCTATGCTGTAAAGCAAGAAGACCAGATTAATGTTCCTTTCAGGCCAAAAGCATCCTCTCTTTCTCATATGAAAATTTGCAGACCTCAGTAGACGAAAAATGCTTGAAGTACTGAAAGATTAAGTATAATCTTGTTGTGAAAGGAACAGAATAGGGACTGCAGGTTTGTCCAGAAGGTGGGAGTGAGTTCAAAAGTGTCTCAGTTATATATAGGAGTGTGTAATGTTTAGAATTAATCTAATGCTAATAAAATATACGTATATTTGGAAGTGGTGGTCTTAAACTTCTTGTCTTGTGTTCAGATAGTGTAGCTTTCTGTAACTGAGAATAAAATGGCAAGTTGTAACAAAGTAAGTTTTACTTTTTTTTTTCTGTATATATATTCTCTGTATAACCCTAGAGGAAGCTTAATTCCACATTTATTTTCACAGCAGGTTACTGGGTCTGTTAGGGGCAACATGAAAACTTTTTCAAAACACCCCAGGTGAGCTGAAGCTCATCTATAATGCTAGATGGAGATTCTGACTGTAGGGGACTAAACATCTAAAATCAAAAAGCAAACAAATTTTGAAACAAGGAGGAATTGTAAAGCAATAAATGAGCTAGTTTTAATGCTGTTATTCTCCCAGTGCTTTATATACTTGCTGCCACCAAGCCCACAGGTTTCCATAAACCCAGGGAAGCTGGAGATGTCTTGTGTGTGTTTTTGAATCCGATTCACAATTTGTTACCGGAACCCTTTCTCGTTTGAGTTTGCCTCTGCTAGTACTGAAACATGTTGATCCTTTGATGTGTGGTGTTGTGTGCCAGTATGACTAACAGGGATTTATATCTCCTAGTGCTATGGTCTGTACCCTGATGAAACTGATGCCAGGGTTATTTACAATCTGTTCAGGTCACATTTTTGCCTTTGGTGAAACTGCATAAACCGGATTTGAGTTCTGTGTGATGTTTCACTGCAAGTATAATTTCATGATCATTTTTCTCACTTGTGCTTCCTGTTCTGCTTAACAGTTTGCATTAGAGAGATTTAAATTACAATTGCTTTGGCAAGATACAAAGTGAAGTAGTCTGTTCTGAGGTTGAATACTGTTCAGTTATATAAAACTGGTTCATGCTCTCTAGATGCCAATAATGTAAATAGCCATGACAATTTTTAAGCCATGTGTTTGTGTGAGTATATTTGATTATAACTGGGAAAGAATCTCTCATGCAGCAATGATTTTTAATTTTTTTATTTTTTCCTTGTGGCTACAGCAGACATCAACTAGGTATAGCAAGAATGACACAAGTTCTTAATCTACATTAGGTTGGTTCTGCATTAAATCTGATCTTTTGGAAAAGAAACCTTGGTACTAGTGGAAATTGCTCATACTGAGAGGCTTAACACAAGAAATGGCTAGAAAAACAAAAGCATGTCAGGGGGGAGGGTGTGTGTGTTAAATGAAGCTGAAAACAGGTGGAGAAATACAAAGCAACTGGAAAAGGGGTAGAGAGTGTTTGGAGGCTTCCAAAATCTTATTGTAAGAAGGTACTAGTGTAGGCTTGGTTGGAAAAGGGGTAGGTAAGGGGTATAATATACAGATGACAGAAATATTTAAAGAGGAAACGCCTGACGTTCCTCCCAAATATCATCCTGTATATGCCAATCTAAGTCCCAAATACAAGCTCTCTTCTGTCAGGTTATTTTGTAGGAAAGGTCTGCTTGTTTGTGGTTTGTCAGCTGAGGTTGTGCATTTAAGTATCCTTTTTTTCCTGAACTTTCTTGAAACATTTGGTGTTTGGTATATTGTGCACAAGGTATATGGCTAGATAAAGTACTTGTCTAATCGATTATAAGATTTCTTCTGTTCCTAAACAATGGAAATATGCTTTAGCTGAACTGTTCTCTCAGAAGGCCATTTAGTCTGCAAAACTCATTTCACGGACCCTCTGTCAGTCCCTGTGCACCTTCAGAACTCATTCCCAAGAAGGCAGAGTCCTCCTTAAGAGAGCAAAGCACTTCACTTTTGAACTGAATGTGGGAGTTTTATATGACTTATAAAATTGAAGAGTGTTTTGGTTTGAAATAGCATTATTTCTTCTCTGTGCTTAAGAAAGCTATCAAGCTGGCAGAGCCTTGTGGAATTTCCCATTGACAGTCTTGCCCTTTTATTTGGAAATGCTTCTCTTCTATTGAGTTCTTCTGTTCTCTTGCAGCTACTCTGTCTCCTTGCAGGTATTTAGATAGCAGCAGCAAATTATGGATAAGTGGTGGCTTTCCAAATCATGGAGGAGATGCGAGGGCAAATGGTTCTGCTTATGCATTGTGTCTTTCTATATGAAAAGAGAAAGCTCCTTAGATGCTAATTGCTAAAACTTGTAATCACACTGTGATGAAAACTCATCTGAAATTAGCTTTTAGAAGAATCAGCCTGTCTGATACCAAATAATACATAAAATAGTGAGACAGGCAGAGGGATTTGTGGGATGGAGACAGATTTTAAATTTGAAAATGAGTAAGATGTCTTTTAGTCATACTGAGGTATGTTTGGAAAGCTCTTTATCTGATATATTCATAGCACTATGGTCTTACTCTGGCCAGAATAGCTGTTTGAAATCATACTGAAAGTTTGAAAAACTACTGAATGTTATACAGAGTGAAAATCATTTCTTTATGAATAAATGGTATAAGATTAGAGAATGAAATAGTTGGGGGCACATTCCTTTAAGGATTAAGGGCAAAATACTTAGGTTTATTTTATTTTTCAGGGATTTCTTTCTATTTTGAAATGTGAAGAGTAGATAAATAACACTATATATATATCAGTGAAATGAATGAATTTTGTTCTTATAGAAAACATGAAATAGAACCTTGGATTTTGTGGGTGCATGCAACATATCCTTTAGATCACTCATAAGTACGATGGGCTAGCAGTGAAATGTCCATTTCTACTAAGTACAGAGATTTGTTCATTGATTGTTTTCTATAAACAAGAGCAGTTAGTTAATGATAGAACATGTTGGGGCTGTTTCTCCCCCTTGCCTGTGGAGTTTTAATAGACTGAGGGGGGAACTGCTGTGCACTTCGGTTGTGAAAGCTGATTGAGGTTGGGATCATGTAGCTACTCACCCTTTCCCCAGGGAGTGGCATATGGTGAGAGAGGGGTATGTTAGCAATAATTTTCATAGGCTTACATGATGCCACCTGCTGGGATGGGGTCTGATCTTGGTGGCTCCCAAGGGCTGCAATGCAGCCACCATTAACTGTGCTGCCCGGCCAGCTTTCAGCCTGCTTCTGCTCACACGTGTGCAGGTGGAAGTGCGTTCACCTCGGGCAAGCTTCTCCCACAGCTTGTGGGGAGAGCTGGATCTCACCTACCAGGCACCACTCCTCTGTGTGTAGGTGCTGTGATGGCCAGCTTCTTGAGTCAGTCTCAGGATGTAAGGACTTGTCAAAGCCTAGTGCTTTGTCTCCCTTACTTACTGACAAGCATAGCCTTCAGTAAGAGGAAGATGGGATGGCAGCTGTGATGCTGGGCTGGGATTTTATTGTGTGTATACCCCTATGGAGGGAAGAAACTCACATGTTGCAGAAGCTGTACTTGCTGTCAGTAGAAATAGAGAGAAATTGCACACAGTGTCTTAAGATGATTTGATGTGTTTAATAATCTCATCTGAAGACCAAAAAGCACTTTTCATGTTACAAATGTCTTAAATAATAAAACAAATCGAGATTCCCATTCCAAAATCTATTCAAGGGTAGACTGTGCTTTAAACTCTTGTTTGTGAAAATGATATTACACCAAGGTATTTCATTGTTGATTTACATGATGAGGTATCAAACCTGTCTAAACACTCTATATGAAATAAAAGACTGGGTGGGAGTGGCATTGCTGTGTATCTCAGGGTTTATATTTTTATTAGTTCAAGGCTGCCCTGGTCCAGAATGTATTACATATTCATATTATAAGTTTGGATTTAGTGTTTGCATCCTTACCCAGCCAGAGCAGCATTAATATTATAGGGTATGTACCTGAATAAAGGACTAGAAATTTGCAGAGGTAAAGAGCCCTTTGGTGTCTGATGACTTCAAAGTATGACTCTTATAGGCTGGATCTTTTCTAAAGCAAAAGTCCTGTCAGGAGCAGCAAAATCTCTGGCTGCTTAAGTAGGGTGTCAGCGCTGGCCTCTCCTTTCTGGTCTGCCATTACCTGGTGCAGAGCACAGCTTGTGTGTGCAGGGGCTGCCCCCTTTCAGCACTGGGAGGAAGGTGAAACGAGTCTTCCCCATTTCTGCCTGTGGAGGTGACTTGCAGGGGTGTAGCTAAGGAAATGGCAGGGTAGCATCCCACTGCCTCCAGAGAAACTGAGAGCAAGCAGGGGACATGCAGACATGTGGAACCAGCTGGGATTCCTCTAGGAGCTTCTTCACCAAGGCCTGTGCCTCTATAGGATGCTTCAGTCCTAAAAGGGAAATATGCTTTCTTTTGTTAGTGTCCTGGCATGGTAGGACTATGAGGAGGAGGAGGATCAGTGCATCATGTTGATGTGGGCTCTGCCATGGCTGCTCTTAGGGCCTGCCCAGGTTACCATGAATGTGCACAGTGTGCTCTGCAGCACTTTGATGTTTAAGAGGAGCTGGCTGAAGTGGAGGCATAGCAGAAGCAGGGTTTTTCTGTTCGAAAAACTGCCCTAAACCCCAACAAATCCAGGCACCTCAAAGCTATCTCTATGGTGTCAAAGCCTATAAACTACTGTTTTGCTTGGTCAAAGGCATAACAAAAGCTTCCAGGCATAGATGGTTGCAATAGAAACTGAAAGAAGTGGGTGAAAGGCAGGAGGAAGAAAAAACCTAATGCAACAAAAGGGAGTTAAGCACATCTCCCCCACCACCTCCAAAACCCAGAAAGAGGGGAGTAGATGTTATGAAGCAGGTTTGGTTTCTAGCAGCTTGATCTTTGCCTTTGTGTGCACTTGGCTTTGTGTGCATTGATGTCCTGTTGGTAATTATCATTCTGTTGCCACCTGTATTCACGATGACACCCCTATATCACATTTTCATCACAGCGTGAAATGTTGCTCTCTTTGCTTTTGTTTTGTTTAGTACTATGAGTTTAGCCCAGAATTGAAAAAATAGACACTTCTCACAACACACAACGGGACATTGATAACCTTGCAGTTTAGTTACTGATCCTATCTCAGTGCTTCCATCCCTCTCCTTCCTCCCACCCCTCTTTTTAAGCAGACAAGGTTTTCCCTCAACAAGCTGATGACAGAATAATTTCTCCAGGTTTATTGTTTGCCCTACATGGTCCTCTGGAGATCTTCATACAAGTGGAGAGAAGCAGATCAAAAGGCTGCAAGAAAAAAAAGAGGCAGAGGATTGACAAAAAACACCATAAAGATCCTGCTCAGGTTTCAGTCTGATGATTAACAGACTTGTAAAGTATTCTGAGACCTGTCAAATTTTCCCATCTAGAATCCAGACTTATTTTAAAAAGAATTTTCATAATGAGTGTCTCTTTTCCCCCATCCACAGGCTCAGAGTATTTTCTGAAAAAGTTCTGCAGGGCAGAGGAGTTGAACACTTGATCACATGCAGGAGCACAGGATAGATGGAGTACAGCTGACTCAACAGCTACAGGGGATTTGGGTAAGTGCCCACCATGTCAGCCAAATAGAACTTACTAAAATATGGGTAAATGTCAAATTATATGCTACTTTTAAAAGAAAATTCTTACTTTATCACCTGTCAGACAGATTTAACCTCACTGGGAAATCTCAGTGGGATTTTGTTGGGAAAGAAGTATGCAGGGAGTGGCTAATGAAAACATAAAGGCTGATTAGCATCCAACTGTGAAAAGAGATTATTTTTTATGCATATATACCTTTTTTTTTTTTTTCAAGTTAGCTTTCACCTAAAGGTACCCAGGCCATACTCACACTAGTAATGTGAGGGGAGGAAGATTACAAACCCCTTGCAGTGCTGAGGCTATCAATGTATGTCAAACCCACTCATGTTGCTTTCAGGAGGCAAACACTCAATTGCTTGAAGGAGACAATGTTATCCAACTTGTGGTGTCAGTCAGCCTGTTCCCACAATCAGTCATTGATGGAGGAAACTTTCGATAAGCGAGACTTATCTAGCCCCGCTGCAATCGAATGACATGGGTTCACTGATTGGAAATTATATTGTCTCTGGTCACAAAGGTGACTGGACAAGATAATTGCACCAGCTTTGTTTATTTTTAAAGCCATAATAATGACAATATAATCTTGAATGAAGATAGAGGGGATTTGAAATCAAGTCTTAGTTAAGCTGATGAACTGATACAGTCCAAATTGACATAGTTACTGTAATTGCTTTGTGTACTTTGAGGGAAAAGTTTATCATGGTCTAAGAGAAGCAGAAAATAGGAGTCTTGGCCCTGCTTGCATACTTTTGATCAAAGAATGTTTTTATCAATGCATGATGGTTTTCTTTTTCTTTCAGCTAGGTCTTGAGCAATATCCCTCAGGCCTCTTTTTGAAGTTGGTTGAAAATAACTTCAAACCTTGTTTAAACTCCAAAATGGCTATGAGAGGGACTTAAGAAATATCCATAAGTGAATCTTTTCTCCTTCACAATAGAAATAATTTTTCTTTTTAAATATAGATTTGTGAACAGTGTAAGTGCTGCCTGGTTTCACAGCATTTATCAAATCTGTGGTGTTACATACTTTCTAAGACCAAGATATTAGCAGCATTATTTACTGCAAACTTGCCTAACATTTAAGGATTAGATAAAGCTGTACTGACTGCAGAAGTAATTTACAACTTTACTGCCTAATTTCTGTTCCTAAAACTAAGGAAATTGAAGTCGTCACAATGGCATAAGCTGTTGCTGGTTTTTGTCAGAGAAGCCATTTTACTGGTAACTTTTCAAGCTGCAAACAGATGGCTGCACTAAAATCTACTTGCTAGTGAGATCAAGCATTATTTACTGAAGTTTTGTATTTATACTGCTCTCTTCAAAGGCGTAAAAAAAGTAATTAAGTAGAATGATACTCATTCAGATCTTTATCTGCCCATGTGACTGTAGGGCTCTGGGGGCAGGCAGGAGGATTAAAAGCATCTCCTCACTACATCAGTGTCTTTCAATCCAGACCACGGTTAGAAGCAACTGAAGGCCATTAGCATGTAATGACTCTTCAGTGGCCTATATCAAATGATTTGATAATCTCTGTAAATTTGTTAGCTGATGGAACCCCTATAATGGTCAGTGGTCTGAGAAGGAAGTCTGTAGACCAAATGTGTGTGTGTTGAGAATGTATTTCAGCCTAGGAACAACCCCATCGGTCCAGGATTTAGAGATGTGTTTTGTACCCTCCCCATACAGAGGACTTGATTCAACTGTTACTTTTGTGTTTCAGTCCAAGATGATCCTGGACTTCTCTTGCCTCAGTGTTTTTTCAGATTGTGACATCTCCACTAAAAGCAGAAGACAAATACAATTTAAAATAGCTGCAATAGAGCAAAACTGGACCATTTTTCTCAGTATTGACTTAATTAGACAATATATTAAAACCAGCTTAGTACTGGTCATCACAGACACTTCTGTGTTTATTAACGAGTCTGTAGGTGGGTGTAACAGGGCTGGTGGTTAGCTGATGGTCCTTGGTTTGTAATAGTTAACAGTTTTAACTGTTAACTATAGATTTTTTTTTAATTATTTTTTTCTTGTTTATAATATTTCGTAGCTGAAGTGAGAAGTGAAAATAAAAAATTGTTTTTATTTTAGTTTTATAAAGTGAGTAGATATGCAGTGACTTTAATAGGAAATCTGTTTTCAGTAGGCTTGGCATTTCATGTTGAATCAACTGAAGTTGCACTAAAGGATCTAACTTCTAACACGCAAGAGCTAAATGTGGAGCTAAGCATAAAAAAAATTCAGATTATGTGGAATTTAACAATTAAAATGAGGTCTTGCTTTGTCAAGAACTGCCAGATGTGGACAAAAATTTTTCCGATCACTGCAATAGTCTCCAAATCTTATATTGAATTTCCCTTCTTTTTTTATCAGGCCTCTTGCTGATATCAAAGTTTTCTGATGCAGCAGACAATATGAAGTGTGTGAAAAAAATTGTCCAAAATTCATTAATTCGGACCCAGAGCCTTGGCCATAAATCACTTCATTCAGACCTGTTTTTCTCTCGGATCAGCTCTCACTGACAATGTTCTGGACTTCAAATCTGCATGAATGTCCTGCAGGAAACAGTGCTTAATTCATGCAGGTTGGAAGAACAGAATAGAAACCCCGTCTTTCCTGGGGCAACCAGGAAATGTGATTTTGTGCATTTTTATATCTGGAACTTTAAAATGATTTGTGTTTTAACATGTTACTGAAGTATCTGTGAACCACAAACATTAGAATTTTTAGCTTATCCCATAGATACATATTTAGGTACTTTCATTGTGCAATAGGATGGGTATGATTTGGAAAACACTAGCATTTACTTAAGTTGTTAAAATAAATGCCTGGAAGAGTTTTGGCAATATTTTCTGGGAAATGCAGGAAGAAAGATTTATCTAGCCTATCAAAGTCATCTTTGTGGGACAGCAATGTTCTGGCAATATTTAAAGTAAGATCCAACTGTTCCATCACTAAGCATAACTACAGTAAAAATAATATGAAACAGGGTGGAAAGCAGGTAGTGCATTTGAGCAGTATTAGTATTTCACTAGTGGGTGTAGGAAAAGCTAGAATAACTGATATTTAATAGAGAACAGCAAGTAAACAGTTTACTCCATGACTTCAACAGTGAATAACTATAAATAGATCTAGTAAGTCAAGATCTCCAGCTTGTTCAACAAAATAGTTAATTTATTTTTATGCTTTAATAACTATTTCACTAATAGTCTGTCTCCTTGGAATAAGGAGACTCTTTGTACAAATCTCATATACTTCAATACTCACATACTAAATACTTCATATAGTTATATTCTTCATTGCATCCTTGTTTCTGATCTTACCCTGTAAATATGCTGTTAACTCATTTCTTTTCAGACTAGATTAAAAGAAAATCTCAGTGTATCCAAAGATTTATTGTAACAAAGAAGACAGGTGTATACTGGAGTGAAATGGTTAAAGTATTACTGTGAATGGTTTGAAGTGTTAAAATGTAGATAGCTCTTTTTACAGTTGATTGGCAATATGGTACACTGATTAAATTTAGGTGGGCAAAAGAGCAGTCTCAGCTGGAGTTTCTCCTGTTCAGTGCTGTGATGAAGCTCCAGATGGGGCTGTACTAGTGTGTATCTCGTTAAGCATATCTTTTAAAGATGATTTTATAGGTTGAAGAACACTTGTATTTTTTACACAATATATACATTTAATTCTCTCTACCAGTAGTAAGATTCACCAAAAAAACCCCAACTTGAGCTGTGTCTTTGGGAGCCAGATCTAGGTTTTCAGGCTTTTGGTGTTCATCAGTGTTTAGAATGGTAATTTCATGTCTAGTTGTAAGCAAGTTATGGATTGCTTCTATATAAATATTTTATGTTCTTGAATTTCATTTGTCCACGTAGCATGCTGGTCGAAATTTGAAGTCTTTCAGATTAACATCTAGTGATTTTGGTGTGACTTCCTTCTGTGGAAAATAATTGTTTCTTTCTCAGTCCCTGTGTCATTTTTATACTGTGAAAGAGATTATTGTAAAAGGACTGGAAAATAAACTGGATTTTTTTTAAAACTTTAGAACCAAAGCAAAAGCTTTTTATATTCTTTTAAAAAAACTGTGCAAAAACTTGTTCCCCACTCTCCTCAGATGCTGTAGGAACCTGCTTGGTTCACAAAACTTCTTGGCATTTAAGACATTAGTGATTTAGGTTTTGTAAGGTAAAGCTCCTATTTGATGCTGGTGGAAGTGTGATTAACGACGGGCTCCAAGCTTTGACCCAACATTTAATTACAAAGTTGATGTCTGGAGCTAATCCAGGACTTTTGTCTTTATATCTCAAGAGCTGAGTGGAAATATATGAATAGCAAACAAAGAGGGGTCATTCTAGGACCAAATAATTGATAGTGAAGGGCAGCTCTATGCCTGACCATGTGTGTGTTTAATGTGTGATCCACGGTTGCTTTTTGTGTTCTGAATAGCTGTAAGAGAGATTACTTTACCTATGTAAAACAAAACTGTTTTCGAATTTCGTGGGGAAAAAATAATCATCTCTTTTTTGCACATTCTAGGGTGCACTGATCTCTGTTGTTAGTTTTCTCTTTTCCTCCTACATGTTAAATTACTATATATGTTGTATTCATGTGCTATGTGCCCTCAAATACTGTAATCTTGGGAACATACTGTCTGTTCACAGGTTTAGCTCTGTCATCAGCTTCAGGAAACTGCAGACCTTCAAGGTATATATGCATGCCTCTGTATGCATATATTTGTCATCTGTATGTTTGTCATATATACGTGTCTGTGAAGGAACCATCACATTGCTTAGTGTCAGAAATGGCATGGCACTATGGAGTGTGAAATCGGATAAATCTGTAAGAAAACAAATGCTATATTTCAAAGTCTTAGCATCAAAGATTATCCACAAGCAGAGAGAAATTGTATAGTTGAAATGTGTCTTAAAGTTTTTCGCATCTGAGATGACCTTTTTCTCTCTAATAAACCTTTTGAAAAAAAAGGTAATTATCACCATTTAGTAAGCTTGCCTTCAAAACAGATAGTGTGAAGATCCAAGTCTTATTTTATCTGCATCAGAAAAGCCAAGGAGATAAAGTGGAAGGCAATAGTGAAACCATGATCTGGATAATTCATTAGAATGGGATGCACCGGGTAAAAGAAAAAGTTCCACTGAAGAATTGGTGTGGAGACATACTCTTCTGATTTTGCTCACCGGATTATTTTTGCCATCATTTGATGGCAAATGATCTAGTACATGTCTAGAAGCAAAGCGGTCGCAGAAGACACGACAGCCGTACAATGAATGCACTTCACAACTATTCACAAGTCAAGTGCAGATGCAGAAGCAAGTATGGCAGTAAGACTGATGGGAACCATCACATATAGAGGAACTATTTTGTTGTGAGATGACTGAGAAGTACTTAGTGAATTATGTAATGATAACTTGAAAATATTTTTAATGAGTAAAGGTAGTAATCTTTCTATGCCATTCCATGTAGGCACTTAAATGTACAGTGCCAGGGAACACTTAGGCAGTTACTACATGTGTACAAAAGCAGCTATAAGTGTTCCACCAGCTCTCTTATGTGCTTATCACATCTATAATTTTCTTTCAGAAGTTTTTGTTAATTTCTATTAACCAGCTTTTTGAAAACTTTTTCAGTCAGAAGGTATAATGATCACCATATTATTTTGCAGAACTATCACACCCTGGGGATGAAAAATAGAGAACAAGCAGTAGATTATAAGATGTTTTCATAAAATACAGGATGAATATTTGAAGAAAGAAATATACTTAGAAGTCAGAACAGGTTCAAATGAATTTCAATTATAATGTAGGGTTGGATCAGAGAATGCCATTCAATATGGAAAAATTTTTGGAGGTCTTTTTAGAGAGGATAAGTAAGGAAGAGAAATTAACGTTGGGTGATGAGATGGAAAAAAGAGGGAAATTAGGTCAAACCACGGCGTCCCTATGGAACTAAATTCCTAGTTGACTTGAAAATTGCTTTTATTTAAATCATACACTTTACTTGACATTTTGTGCAGGCTTTCTGACATGAAGTTTATGAAAGCAGGGATAAGGCTTTTGTAAAATGGTAGCAATTGAGGAGTGCAGGTTGCAACTCTTACCCCTTTTTACTTTCCAATGGTGCGCAGAGCAGAAAGACCTGCAGTTGTGACACAGTGCTAAATATGTGGACAACTCTGATTTGGCAGAGATTCATATTCTGACTATTTCAGCATTTTGGAGGATTAGTCTAATTCTTTCATTGAGACCTGGATATGTTGGACCGATTTTCCTTTGAATTGATTCATTTAGAAATCTACACAAAATATGGTTTCTGAAATAATTTAACCATGATTGATAGGTCTTTAGGACTGTCTCTTTGCCTATACTTGGCCTTAAAGCTCCTTTGTTGTTTGTTGTGGGCGACTGGAGGTTGAAATGTTTGGAACTGAAAATACCTGCTCATAGGATTTTCTGAGGTGATTTGGGTGTTTTGGTGAGATTAAGCACAACGCTGTGAATGTCATAAACAAAACATGGTAAATCATGTAAACAGTAAGATCCTTGAAGATGCTCAGCAGAGAAAACTGGCGATGAAGCCTGAAGAACATAGAACTAAACTCAGTATATCAGTGAAACCTGGTATGAGCTTGTCAATTAAGAGTTTCATAAATAAAAAGGAACCCATTTTGGCAACCTTGGAATCATGAAAGTTGTCTTAACAGAAAAATGTGTTTGCTACTAGACCAAAGCAGCACTTTTTCTTGGAAAGCACCTTGAAAAAGGCTTAAAGAATTGCATTCTAAGTTGAAGAAAAAAGGTAAATATCTTCTACATTATTTTTTTGAATCCTGATTTCTGTCCCTTGCCTATTAGCTTCGTTTTTTGTACATGGAATTTTCATTTCATATTCATATACAGGCAATAAGATTATTATGTTCCTGTTGCTATTTTGATAATTTTTTTCTGCTTCTTTAATTGGATGAAATGTTCGGCAGTATCAATATTGCACAAATCTTTTGGTTAGGATGCCTTATATATTTAGTTTTTGAAGTTTCAAATAAATTGCCAGAGTCCTTTAAGAACAGGCTGGAAAAGCAGGAATAGCTGATTTGATTCTTTCTGGGGTGGGCAGATAGGTGAGGTTGGCTTCTCGGGGTGCTTTCTAGCCCTGCAGTTCTCTTGAGAAATTAAAAATAATGCATACTTCTAACTTATTTAACTGAAATCAGCAGTAGTAAGTGGAGCTGGTGATATGGATCTTCATGTTGATCCATATGCAGATGAATCAATAGCCAGAAAGCAAGTAGGACGTTAGCGGTAGTGTCGAAATCTGACTTATTCTGAATCCAGCTAGAGAACTAATGCTATAAATAGTTAATGTCTTAATTCAGCTTTGCTCCTTAGCAATCATCTCTCCATCCTCTGAAACACAGCAGCAGAATTTAAGTTTAATTAAACTTTAAAATTCATTCCAACTTCGGCTTTTCATGTAAAATAATATCTACAGTTTTGTCAGTGTCATCTTTCATTAAATCCTTTTCAAACAGTTGGGGTTTTTGGGTAGCAAAAAAATACTGTGGTAGTTAGAAAATTGAAGCAGGATTTAGATCTCGGTAAATTGCCCCTGATTTAGACCATTGTAATGGATGTCAGAAACCAGCTTATATACCACAGAACATTCATAGCCAGCTTATTGATGTCACTGCTGTAGGAGCAGAGGTAAGGCTCCAGTACACTGGAGAAATGCCAATTTTTTAAAGGCAAAAAAGTTTCTTTCAAAATGAATGTGAATTTTGATAGTAAACAAAGAAAACACCTGGAGAGGGTGAGGAGATGGTGAAAATACAGATGTTTCTTAGCAACAAAGTTAGAATTTTTATTTTCTTTCTTATGTTTTCACAATTCTTCATCAGCATTAGCTGCAAGTGCCGTCAACCTCCACAGGAATCTAATGGAAAAGGAGTAGAGTGCTTTTATTTAGAGTTTTACATCACCTGAACCTAAAAGGAGGTTGCATTGTTGCTATACATTAGACTTGGAGGAATTTGTGCAGAACTTCCTAGCAAAACTGCTTTTGGATTTGATAGCAAAAGTTATCCCTGACTTACAAAATGCCTATGCTTAGGAGGAAGCTGGCATTTTCACTTCTGCATTTTCTCTTTCCATGTACTTCCCAGCAGAATTACACAGGAGTAAATGGCTGGACATTTGGACATGTTTTAGACTTTTTAGTAGAGTTTGGCTCAGTGTTTTATTGTAGTTGGTTGGTTTGCTGGCAAAGAGCACTTGAGATTTTCTTCTATGGGTCTGCCTTTCAGCACAAGGCTTTAAAGCCCAGATCTGCATACTCCATGAGCCTGGCTTGAAAACTAGTGGAAGACTTTCTATTAATTTGAGCAGACTTTAGTTCAGACTGCTGTGTAGCCATGAAAGATCCAGGGAAGAGTAGGGGTCTGTCTCAAATGTTAAGTCCATGTGATGTTGCCAGCTCTTCTCACCAGTTCACGATGGCCACTTGCTGTGCCAGCTATGGCTGCATTTAAGTGTGCTGCATCTATGGAGTTTACAAATATTCTTTCATGTCCACTTGGATAAAGGGGATGATCAGCATCTCTGCATCTATAGTCTTAGAAAGCAAACCATCTAAGTCTCAGAATTTCTCAGTTCCTGTCTAAAGAAATGGAGAGCATCATCACATTTGAGGTTCACATCAATGAAGATATTTTCTAGCAAAAATCTTAAAATGAAAAAATGAGATAAACAAAGCAACCCAGTAACACTTGGATTCATGGGCAAAATCTCAACATTTTTGTGCTAAATACCACAGTTACTACACCTTGGAGATTTCCTCCCGAGAGGAAGAATTACTCAAGTTACTAGAAATTCATGTGTTCTGATTTCCTGGTCTGGTTGACAGATACAATCCAAGTAGATGCACGATGCCTGTGCCAGCTCTGTAGATAAGCTCAATGCAATTGCATGCATACTTCAAAGAACAGATTTTTGACAAACAGCTATGAACTGATTTTTATTCTAAGACCCTGAGCCTGAGAATTGCTCAGCAAATCATTTAACCATTTGTCTGTATGGTTTTCAAGGACTTGGTCTAAGATGTCTTTCTCAAATAATGTTTACACTGAAATGTCAGTAGTTGTTGGAGTTTAAATACTTAGGCAATGCTAATCTAATAGTATGTTTTAGGATTTTTTTTTCTTTTCTTTTATACCATCCTTGAGTATATTTTTGGTTTTGTTTGTTTTTTTTAGCCACAGGTTGTGGTTAAAAGCTGTAGAAGTTAATAAAAATTGCACATTACTCAGAAGTAGTGAAATGGGCCCTGCCGCCTGTGGCCTCTTTCCCATAAGCTCGTGAGCTTTATCCCCAAGTCCTTTGCTGGAGACCATCACCTCCCAAGTGGTTAAATGTCTGCAGTAAGCATCTTTAATGCAATGAACAGATGTGTGTAATAACCACCTAATGTTTTGCTAGGTTTTGCAATGGAACAGGTATGGTTACTGCTCCTGCTGACAATTAAAGTGCTTTCAGTGACTGCTCAGTTCAATGGCTACAACTGTGATGCTAACCTCCATAGCAGGTTTCCTGGTAAGTGTTTAATAGACTTTTATCTAATGGCTTCTTTATTGTCTTGGTTCAAAGCAGTGCTTGTTTTTAAATATGGAGCTTTTAATCTGACTGAAGCCTGGGGGTAGGACTCCACATTAAGTGAGTGTTAACTATCTCGATGACAATGAAACTCCTCTAATGTTGCACTTTACTTTCTTCTTAATTGCACAATGGGCAAAATTCAGCCTAGTAATAACGAATACAACTTCCCTCATAGCAGTGGTGTTTGACCTGCTTTTGACAGAGCTCTCTTTCCAAGAAATTCATCAGAGTTTGTGTTGTGTATGTTCTTGTTAGATTTAAGAGTCTGAAACTTCTGTCTGGGTTTTTTTTTCATATTTTATTTGGGTTAGAGAATACAAATGTCTTTTTAATGAAATTAAGAAATCTATATATCTGGTTTTTAGCAAAACGAAGCTGATGGCAAAATGTAATGCCTCACTTCAACACGTAGTGCTTGATTAGGGATAAGTGAAGCAATGAGATATATCTATGTATAATGTACACTCAAGCCTCTGATAACATGGGAATTAAGTCATTTGGGGGGCATCAGATGTCTGGAGCTGTTAATACAATAAGAAATAAAAATGAAATTTCAGTCTTAATAACACAAGTATCAGAGTTTACTCAACTAAAGTGTGCTTTTAGACTGTTACATGGATTATTCTTCCTTGCCTCAATTATTTCTTGGCTAGAATAATAGTAATAAAAGTCTGTGAATACTGTCTGGCTTATAGCTTGTGCATCTGAGGTAGCAAATGAACAGTATTGTGATGATCTTTTAGTATAATATGACTCTACAATACCTTTCAGTGTTGTTATTTCTGAATAATAATAAATTTGATTTTTTTCAGGTTCATCTCTTTTATTAAACTTATGTCAGCAGAAAGGCTCCAGTCTCTGTATTGTTTCCCGTGTTACTACCACACTACTAGGTGCTTTCTTGACATAAAGGCCAGGGGGCTTGATCGTTTTTTACTTAATTGATGTAAATATAAAGCAATGACAGACATGCAAAGAAGATCAAATAATGTTGTTTCCATCCCTGATAAAATCACTGTTTAACAGTATTTCATCACCTACTACTGTATTCCTCTTCTTAGGTAAAAGTTCTACAGGTTTGCCTCAGAAGTATGCATGAATTGTGCCCACCTGCTTCAGATTTGCCTTTTCATAGATTTTCATGTAATTATTTTCTGTTTCAGGTTTCTTGACAGGGTTGGAACAGATAGAGGGAAAATTAGATTCCTCTTTTGGTGTTTTCTAAATTTTTTTCTCCAGTCATTCTTTGCACCAGCCCTTTTCCAAGGTTTTATATTAGCAATGTGATACCCATGAATTGAATCCAGCTCTTATTGTGTGTATTTAGGGGCCTCTTGCAGATCTGCCTCAAAAAAAGGGTCATATCATATTCCATGTCTGCCAAATCTCAGGGACTTGGGAGAAATCTGTTTAAATTACAAGCAAACAGATTGGTGGTGTGTTTAGTTTTTTTTTTGTTTGTTTTTTTTTTTTTTCTTTAAGTAAATGCTGATCACCCTGCACTGCCCGCAGGAGCTGAATCCCACTGCTGTTTGTGATCTCAGGCAGTAAATATTCAAAGGTTGGAATTTAATCAACAGTCTTAGTGATGATTTTGAGAGCTAGGAAAGAAAAATAATTCTGCTTCTGACTTGTGCATTTGAGACAGAGTTAAAAAAATAGAAAACCCTTTTGTCCCCAGATTTGACAGGTATTATTTTCAGAATGCAGAAAGGACTGCTATTTCATGGTATTATTTTCAGAATGCAGAAAGGACTGCTATTTCATGGGCTGGGGCCAGGGGAGCTGAGTGAGGCTGCTGGAGCTCTGTTTTCTGGGTTCAAGAATGTCAGAAGATGGGTGAGAGCCTGTGCAGTGAGAAGGGGATCATTCTTGCTACGCTTGCTCGGGCTGTGACTGAGTGTGCTGGCCTCACCACAAGGTCAAAAGGAAGGGGAGTGGTGAGAGGCCAAAAAGAAAATTTCAAATCAAGTGTGTCCACAAGCTGAGACGCTGCTCAGAGAGGCTGGCTATGGAATAGACTTCCTTCCCATTCCTTCTTTGTTCCACACAAAGCATCTTCATTGTTAGCTGAACTTGCAAACATGGGCTCAGAATGGACTTCTTGCTGAGGTCTGTGTTGTGCAGATCTCAAGAAACCACTGGATTTTGAAGTTGAAGGTCTTTTTCTTTAAATGTTGTGAAGAGCAGAAGTTATCTTCATCAAAGACAAGTTGACATACATTCCTAAAGAAATCATCCATTTTTCATTTGTTTGTGCTTTTATCACTCATTGCTTAGGTAACTTCTTGTATCAGGATGGCACTGCACAAATAGGGTGATAAATAATCAGGCAGGACTTCTGTTTCTGCAGTTTGCAGATTTGTTTTAGAGTATAGGTATGCAATAGTGAGCAAGGATGAAGGCAAAAAAAAATATTTGGTAGATGGAAAATTCTGTGACTTTTTATACCACAAACTAGACATGTTCCAGAGACTATCTAATAAAGTTAGATCCTGCCATCCTTCAAGGAGTTATCTGGAGGAAAAAGCTTTAGTTCTTCATTGCATTAAAGCACGGCCTTTAGAAGGCTTTTAGGTGGATAAAGCCATAGCAGTCTGGCTGTCTTCAGATGGGAAATGCAGTTTTGATTTTTGATTCACAGGGTTCTTGCTCAAAGCACGTACTGAAAACTTAGTGGAAGCTAAGAAAATATTGCCTTTTTTTGACATACACTATGCATTTTAATACACTGTGCATTTTAATTCACTATCAAAGCAGTGATTTTATCAAAGGGGAGGCTCGGGCTGGAAAGCTGTTTTTGAACTCCAAGTGTCTTTGCACACCACCACTGGTGGAATGACTTTTGTCAAAGGTGTGCTGTGACAAGCTCTTGTACTCTGCAGGTTTTTTGCTACTTATCTGGAGTGACTCTTGGCAATATGTGGAAGGGTGCCGGAGCAGAAGTGGGCAGTGAAGCTGCCAGCATTTGGCTCATGTTGTCAGCCTGTCCATGACTCAAGATGGTCTCTGTTACCATAGTATCTGTGCCTCTTGAGCTTTCCTCTGTTTTGGATGTGATCTCTCTGTGAGCACTGTTGACTTATGGATAGCTGGTGTGATCTGAGTGAGAAAGAAGCCAAGTTGTTTGCCTGTATGGAAGCTCTGTGACAGAGAGGTCATATTTAAGGCCCCATCAACTACGCGGCCTAATCTTCAAACCATTGCTTTGTTCTCACTCAGAAAACCAAAAGCTTTTACTGCAGGAATGAAAATATTTTTTGTTTATACTTCCAGATATATAGGAATACTATTTACCTTTCGAAATCCACAAGACATGAGCTAGATGTTTAGCATCTAAAGGGGCATTAGATCTGTTTGCACCTGGTTTCAGGTTAATTTCTGAACAAATAATGTTGTGTTAATTCCAGAACGGACTAATTCTGCAACAATACTTCCTTGTAAAGTAGTAGGCAGAAAAGGTTCAATCTGGAAAGGCTGTTTATCCTCCTGTACAGCATAAAGGTTGTTCTGTACTATATGGTCTCATTTCCCTTTGTATCGAATGAGATTTTTGCAAGCTGTAATGGCACCTTTACAGGTAAAGTAACATCCTGCTTTTTAAAGGCTTGAAGCGAGTTATAAAATTAACTGAGCTACTTTATATTACATCCTGCAATTTGTTACAGTCTGACTGTGCATTGGTCCAAGTAAGTGCAAAGACACACTTTGCCATTTGCCTTTGTGTACTGTTGCCTCTACCTTAGTATAGCCATTAAATGGATCATAACAGTCCTCTTGTAGTGAAAATGAAGCAAGCTGCTTCTTGATCTTTGTTTTGTTGTATTACTGGAATTAGGTATATGTACAATCCAGGAGGATTCATGCCAAATCACTTCAATTCTTCTCTTGCCTCCAGTACCTTTCTGCCCAAATTTACACCCAGTGAGTAACATTTATTGCCACATTAGCCCAGAACTGAGTTTACGCTGCTATTTCCTGCACTTTATTTTATGTATTTATTTATTTATTTGGCTTTAAAGACACCATTAAAGCTGTCTAAATTAAACTGCTTGTGCTTCTGTATCATGGGGGAAGAACTAGTTCATTGTAATGGAGTTTTCATTTCCTCTGTGTTGTGACAGTGCAGTGAAACAATTCATTTCAGTAGGCTTAATGGTATAGTATTGAGTGAAGTTGTTCTCCTATTTTTAATAGCACTTAATCTATAAGCAGATGTAATAAATGAGTTGTTATATAAAGGAGTAATGCCTGTTTTTAACACGTTGCAGTATGTCTTTTTGTAAAGCACTAGAGGAAAGAAGCAAAATAGTTGTGTCCCATCCCATACATCTGTGTCCCATCCCCCCCACCCCAAACATCTACAGGCAGAGAAGATCTTATAGAAAAGCTATTATTATAGCCCTAAAGCAAAAAACCCACAACTGTTACTTGTGCCTACATTCTAACCTGATGCTTCAAGTGTATATATATTCAGGTATATAAAAATATTCAGAATTTTTGAATTAAATGTTAAATTCATCCCAGAACGTTTTTTGCTGCTGTTAAAAAATTGATCAGTTGTAACAATTGCTGTTTTCTAGGTCTTTTTGTATTGTTATAATGTACAGAATGAAAGATTGCAAGATGCTTTGTAGTATCGATCATTGTCTTTCAAGAGCCAACTGATTTTTCATGAAAGCTGAAGTTGGTGGTTCTTAAAAATAAAACAAAATAATAAAAAAAACCCAACACTAAAGATACAATAATCACTTGCTCTAATATGCTGCTGATTATACTTCAAAGTCCACACAACCTGGGACTGCGGTGTCATACAAAGTGGACTTCAGCTAAATGTGCTCGACTTCCATACCAGATTGGGCTGGAGGGCAGAGCTTGGCCTCCTGAGTTTCTCAAAATCACTGGAAATTTCTCTTCCAGAAGGGGGGTTATTTAAACAGACTCCATATATTTAACCCCTCCATTGCAGAGCTTTGTCTTATGAATGTGCTACTAAATGATTTGCTGAGGCATTTTAGAATAATGGGTTTGTTGCATGATAGACTATGTTGTTATATTAATTCTTGTTTTTTTCTGCAGTGAAGTTGTAGAGTCAAATCTGTTCTTCAGAATAATGCAATTCTGACCTTTATATCACAATATTTTGCTGTGCCAGAGGTTCAAAAATTGAATCAATCAGAAGTTACAACATTAAAATAACTGCTACAGTAATCATGTGGTGGTTAGTTGAAATACATCATCTTACAATGTCTTTCCTTGTATTTTTCTTGCAGCTGAACGAGATATCAATGTTTTCTGTGGAGTACAGACAATTACTATGAAGATAAATTTTTGCACAGTTCTTTTCTCTGGTTATTCTGAGACAGATCTGGCACTGAACGGGAAACATGGGGATGCCCACTGCAGGGGTTTCATCAATAACAACACCTTTCCAGCAGTGGTCATTTTCATCATCAATCTGAGTACTTTGGAATCCTGTGGAAACACTTTAGTGGTAAGGCAAAGTGAAAGTGAAATTGTTCAGCTCTGATCTCATAGTGCACAGCCACTCTTTGCTGTGGTGTTTTGCTGTATTCCCTGGTGGTGTCACTTCAGTATTTACATTTTATGTTGCTGTTTCATGTGTGGAAACTGTACATCCTTGTACAGCTAATAATGTTTTGTAACCCTTAGCTGTAGGTGAGTTTTTGGAACCAGAATCTGCTCCAGGAGCTGACTTTGAAGTCTGTTTTGTACCAGTATAATTTCTTTTTTTCAATGAATCTATCTCACTCTGAATGGAGGTAGAGGGGGAAGTCAGGTCTCGAGCATTCTAAACCACAGGAGAGTAGAGTTGTACAGTTTGTGTGTAAATCACAGTACAAGCAATGATGATTTGTATCAAAGAGTTAATGAAAAACTTACAAAAACGTGTAAAAATATATTATTTTAAGGCTTGTATTCTATCTGGAATTCATACTTGCACTTGATGATACTTGTCAGGTTTTGTAACAAACCCCAGTTTTGTTGCCAATAACTTTGTGAAACTGAGCTGAAGTGTTCAGTATGCTCTGTGACTTATTTGCCTCAAGCTGAGTTTTCTTTTAAAATTTCAACAAAAACCAGTTCATCAAGTTCAAGATTCTCCTTTCCCATTTTCTGGAAAAAGCTGTAACACCTCTGTGACTTGCAGTAGAAGAATTTGCCAGGAAGCAACTTATTCCTCTTCCTGTGGAGTTGGTCACATTGTTATCTTCCCAAACTTGCTATTTGATTATAATTTTAAGAGCTTGATGTTTTTAAAAAAGCAGTCTGGAAAGTCCAAATAATTGGAGCTCGCCATGAAGCCTCCACAAGGCTGCACAGGATGCAAAGTAGCAGCTGCTAAAAATATAGCCAAAAATTCCTGTCATCCTCTCTCAGTTTATGGGTACTATGCCGCAAAGAGGATAAAGGAGTAGGGAGCATTTTTTACCATGTTCCCCATGCTGGAGTAGTACAATTCCATGCACTTCCTGGCTGTGTTTCACAGCAAAGATCTTCAAACTCATTTTCAGTAAAAGACAAGACAACAGTTCAGGCAGAACTTGGATAAAACCCAGGTTTGTCTGTAATGAGGCAGATGTAACTTTTAATTTTTTGGAGGGGGGTGATGAAGAAACTAAACAGAGCTGTAGTTGGCTATGATACCTTAGTAATGCAACCTGTTTTTTAGGCAAGGAATAGTTAGTAGAAAATTTGATTTTCATACTTTTCCTGCCATTTAGCAGATGATTAGGTATACTCTTGGCAAAGCACATGGCTGCATCTGTCTCCTAGCCATTTTTCTGTGGCCAAAGAAATCAAAATACCTGCTGTGCATCATGTGCTACTTAGTGCAAAATGTTACAACTCGTGCACCTCAGAATGATTCCTCCATAATGAAATGTCTTTTAAAGAAACTGTTGATTCTAAAGCTATTGAAAACACCCGTTTTGCTAATACAATTATACAAAAGAAATGCTAGGGTGGAAGTCCAGTGCCATATTAATTTGCTTTATTGCACATGTGCCAACTGACACAGTACTTTGTGATGCTTATCTGCTGTTTTCAAACCACCCCCTTATTTAGATGAGTAGCTACAGATGGAGTGAGGCTGGGCTGCTACCAGGAGGAAAAAGTGTCCTTTAGTTTTCTGGAGAGCTGCATGTTGTTGCTGGCTCTGCATACTCTGAGAGCCTAAAGAACTCAGTCCAAGGACTGAATTAAGGTTTCCTTGGCATTAAGGTTGTATTGCTTTTCAGCTTTTGCATTTCTGACAATATTTCTTTGCACGGAGTTTGATTTAGAGATGTATAATGTAAACAAACCCACTGACTTACAAGTCCAGATATGTGGCTTGTATCTGCTTGTAAAGTACATGGGGTTTGATGTGATGAAAACAAAGCTCCAAAGTGACAGAGTATTATTTCTGTAAATGAAATTGCTTGTGTATTGGCTTTACTGTTGCATGTGGAAGCTCATTTTAAGCTGACATTTTTTAACTGTAATAGAAAGATTCCTTCGGCTTTTCTCAGTAAGTCGTGTGAATTCATTGGGAATGCTCAGAAAAAAAGTACTTACCAAAAAAAATGCTTCCAGGATTCATCTGTTTTTTTTCAAAAGTTGCTCAAGTCTGTGTTTTAAGAACGAGGATATTGCTTGTGCACTGTATATGCATGACTCCATGGAGGTGAAAACAGGATATGGCCAACATGTTATTAAACTAAATTAATTTTTGAAGGATGTTCTGAAGATACTCTGGATAAGTTCTGTGCAGTGTCCTGAAATTTGTTGTTGTTCCTCCACAGTTAACTTTCTGACAGTAGTAATTTTCTGTCTCCCACAATAGGTATCCTCTGCTCGAGGTATCAATGCCTATGGAAATACCTCAGTGGTACAGATAGGTAATGTTTCAGGCTATATTGATACACCAGACCCACCAACGATTATCAGCTATTTGCCTGGGCTTCTGTACAAATTTAGCTGTAGCTATCCGCTGGAGTACTTGGTTAACAATACTCAGCTTGCTTCGTAAGTGTGCTTTTCATTTTGTATGTGTTTCCTTCCATGTTAGTGTAAGCCTAGATGTGTGTGAATACACATGTACACCTAGATTTATGCATGATGCAGCAGTATTCTCAACATAGGAATTTTTAGCTGTGCAAGAATAAAAGGAAAGGAAAAGGCACTGAAAGGAGGTGATGCAAAGGAAAAGAAAACTCTGTAGAATCATTGTATGAGAGAACATAGCTCATGAAGAGCTGCCTTTATGTGGAGAGCCTTAGACAATGTAAAGCTTCCCTTAAATTCAGGTGTTCTGATGACAAAATGGTAGCAGGCAAAAAAATATAATAAAATAAATTCTTCATGGAATTTTTTGTAAGCATGTGTAGGTAGAGTGCAAGAGAAAATAATTCCCTGAGTAAACTTTGTACATCATGAAAAGTGGGTTCTTTTTTGTCACTTTGCCTCTCTGCTAATTATTTTTCTGACTTATGTTTTCAACATTATCCGTTATTTTCTGCATAGTTAAGGTTTTGTCAGTGTTTCCACTATAAATTCTTGTTTCTGAAGTTTATAACCCAAATGCATAAATTAACTCCTTGTGATATGACTCACTGAAGTTTGGTGATTGTATTTATCAATAAAGAACACTGAAGTATGTAAACATAAAAATAAGATGCCTTTCGTCATGATGATTTTTGCTTTCTGGTTGTGTTGTAGGTCATCAGCTGCTATTTCTGTAAGAGAGAACAATGGTACATTTATCAGCACTTTGAATTTGTTGCTTTACAATGTGAGTATAAAATACAGTGTTATTACCTGGACTAAATTAATCTCCATACTATGTGGGGACAAGTAGCATTAGCAGAGCAAATAAACTCCTCTTCTTTATTTGCTATTCCCTTCCCACTCCTCCAATGAACCAGGCCTTTTATCTGATCATCTCTGAGTTCCCTTGTCCTTTCTGTTTGCCTGTACCTGCTTTGTATTTATATGGCTGGTCTTTGAAGACACACAGTGTCTTTTTGTCCTGTATTTATAAAGTTCCCCAGTTTACAGGTCTGGCTTTCAGGCTGTAGTACCACATAACTAATCAGTTGTAGTATAACAACCATACTGCAGGGTGCATACTCCTGTTTGCATTTATGATGTTAATGTGTCTGTGTGTATACCTCTTACTATATATATGTGCCTGTGTGTATAGGTACATTGCATTGGTACAGAGAGTGCACTGTGGAATTCTGTAAAAATATTCTAGAGCTGTTCCCTTAGTGATAAATTTTAGCACTTCTGCTTGAGTGTTTTTATGTTCAAGCCTCATCAGAGATCATCTGTAATTGTAGTGAGGGATATGGAGTTTGTTCCAAATCTATAACCCACTGCGCTTCTGCCTCATTATGTGGATTGTCTAAGATTTTAAGAGTTAATAATTTTAATAGCTTTTAACTAATGCTTCTTCCCTATGTTTTAGATAATTTAACTTGAATATGCATTATTATAAAAGCTTTTATTACGTAAATATGGATGGCGACAGTAAAACATGAAAAATGCACAGACCTCTACTTAACATTAATCCCTGAAATGATATTTTTGTGTTGATTAAAATTTTTATTCATACATTTTAAATACCTGATTTAAATATCAATTTTTCAATCTATCAAACATGATTTTTGTAAATTATGAATCCGATTTTTTTTTGCATTATTATTCATCGTGATGCTGAGTTATAATTCATGCAACTGATTTAAAAGTCAATGCTTTATGCTTTGAACATAATGAGCTATAAATATTGTAACAGGACATTTTCCAGCGGCATGCTTAAAAAGAAATCATGTTTGTTTGACAGAGCAGAGCTCCAAATAACAACCTATAATCTGTTAAAATGAAGATTATACTTTGCTGATTTTTAAATAAACCTGTGACCATAAAGAGGGGCAGTGTGAGGGTACCCAAAATTCTCAGTCAGGACAAACTTTGGCCACCACATTTACAGCCTTTTAGGGCCCGATTCTGCAAACAGTCTGGTATAAATGCTATTGATGATCTAGAGAGAGCATTTTTCCCCCCAAATACCATATGCCAACATGGGCTTTCATTCTCCTTACCTCAGTGAGTTTATAAGTTGACCACAAACGGTGCTGTCTTAGCCTTCTGATTTCAGTCAAAACCCATGCTGACTGCCATGTTTCTTGGCATGAAACATGCTGCTTACACAGGCAGTTTCACCTGGTGGATATGCCCTTCTGGTTCATATCCTAGGGCTGGGAGTATGCACAGACAGCTTATGTGTTGCTGGCAGTCTTCTGGGCTGGAAATCCGTTTGCCCAAATTTTTCTTCTGTACTGAGTGTTTTGACCTCTCACAAGAGGTTTCAACATGTCGAGTCCCTGTACTTTCTGGATTAACAACCTACTTGACATAGGTGATATTACCAGTAAGTGTACTTTGATAGGCTGAATTAACACCTCACAACTGGGTTTGTTTCAAGGCTTTGCTGCTAAAGTGACATTAATGGTCCAGCCTTTGAACAAGAAGCCAATAAATCAGCTGTATCTATGTAGCGGTATCTGAGGAATTCCCAACTTCTGTGTTAGATACTTCTTTCTTGAAACAGCTTTTTTGAACTATCAAAATTTAAATGGAAGTGTTTGTTATATATAGTCTTCAACAAGACAGCTTCCATAGAAACGACACTTAGCATAATAGAGTGTGTCTGTTCTCCCATACTACACCTTAAAATATATAAAATCTAGTGGCGTTGCTGTCCCCACTAAATCAAATAAACTTAACAGCCTTTCCTGGGAAAGGGGACACTGTGACAACCTAGTTAAGCTCTTCCTTTAGAAACCCATGCTGACTGCCATGTTTGCCTGTAGGTGCTGGGACACTTACTGAGGTGTTAACGAATGATACCTTTTCTTTAATCACTGATCCAACCACTTCATAAAATCATAAATATATCCCCCAGAATAGTTGCATTGGATAAGGCCAGTCTAGTGTTGTTGATCTTTACAGGTAAACTTGTAGGCAAATGCTCTGGCACTTCTTTTTCCTTCTTCCCTTTACAGAGGACAAAGAAAATGACTACTGTACATAGAAAGGTCATAAAAATCAGATGGGAGTTCAGTCTGTAGGTGCAGATGGGTTGTTACAGTTGGATTTGAAGTACACTGAGGCAATGTTTGTTTTTCAGGATTCAACCTACAGCCAGCAGCTCCTTATACCAAGTACAGGTTTACCTTTGAAAACCAAAATATATGCAGCTGTAAAAGCAACCAACCTTGATGGCAGGTACCATAGATGTTATTTCTTGTCTTGCTTGCTATTCAGCTCTTGGTATTGCAAATTTTTCTGATGCTTCGAGTCTCAGGTTTCCTCATAGCCTTTTCCATGTCAAAATAATTATTGATGTTTGATAATCATTGCTCTCAGATAGAGCATACCAGGTCCTTGATGGTGGATGCATATCTTGCTGCTGTCCTCGTTACAAAAGTTTTCCTGAATTAAACTTCAAATCCTATATATATTTTTATTTAAGAAATGGCCTCCGTAAGAATCAAGAATCTTTTAAAAGCTGTGGCTTTTAAGTGTTTTCATTTTGAAATATGGCCATGACTTCTGAGAGGAGGTATAAGATGTGTGTTAGTATGGTGGCTGACTTGCACGAAATCAAATTATTGGATTTATAGAATTCTGCTGCCGTGATGTTTGGTCTTGTAAGTAGTGAGGAGAAACAGGTGACATATTGGGAATGCAGGATGACATGTATGTGATCTATTAAATACAGTAACTCAGCTTCAGTGTAACAGCCTGCATTATCAGTTTGTATGCTTGCCTGTACTGTGTTTCAATCTTCTCTCCACCCCTTCTGCTATGTCACCAGTTCCCCTCATCTATCCCTTTGCTCCCTGTGCAGGTGGAATGTTTTGATGGACTACTGTTACACCACACCATCTGGTAATCCGAGTGATGATCTTCGATATGATCTTTTTTTCAGGTAGGTCCTGTTCAAACCCAGTGTTCTGTGGATCATTCCTTTAAAACACAGTAATGAATCTCTCTGATAGTGGTGTTCTAAACTGCCTGGAATGTCTAAGCGATATTAGCAGGGAGGACTAAGGGCTTGGCTTACAGATGAAATGTCAGGACTTGTTTGTGAACATAAACATAAAAGCAAGTGCAAAGTCATAAGAATTCTGAAGGTAGAGAAACATATAATGGCTCTACTATAGATACCGTAATCACACAAACTGAATGGCTAAACTGGCCTTTATTTTACCAAAGATACCCTTGTGGTGAATGACAGTGCTATAAAATATCATAGACTTCAGTGCAGGAAAGCAGTTAAGCAGATGATTAAAGATAAATAGATGCTTCTGCTTCTACTCCCAGTAATAACATTTATTTGAATTGGAACTTGGAAAAACATCTTGGCAGTATCTCAGATTAACAGTTATCAGTGACTGTTGCTAGAGAGATACAGACTTCATTTGGGGTTACCTGTCTATACTGCTTAGCATACCTGATGACTTTTTGCTTCGAGTCTCAGGTTTCTTTGGGCACTGGAATTAAATGGTACTTTGGTTATAGCTATGAGGCTGCAGAGCAAAGCATGATTTTCCTGTAGGAATGTGTTTCAGCACAGGACCAAGCAACCTAACACACAGATTGTGGCTGCCCATGTTGCACATTAGGGCACGGTATTCTTTTCCAGCAGCTAAAGCACTGAACTTGCTGCTTAAGTTATCTTATCCTCAGCTAAGAGCTTCAAAATGCTAATCATACAGCTGCTCATCCTGGTTTTAATCTTCTCTACAAAAACTAGCTGTGACAAGGACCCGCAGACAACTATAATTGAAAATGGCAAGAGCCAAATGGGCCGGTTTTCCTTTGAGGTGTTTCGCTTTGTGAAGCACAAGAACCAGAAGATGTCTACAGTCTTCCTTCACTGCGTGACAAAGCTGTGCAGAGCAGATGACTGTCCCTTTCTTGTGCCAGTAAGTTTCAGTGGATGGCAGTTGCTGTTAATTATCTGGGTATAAAATAGTCACACTGGAGTTATTCTGCAGACAAATGCTTTGGAAGTTTGGATGGCACAGAATGAAGGTGACTTGTAGAGTCTGAAGGAAGAAGGTTTTTTGTGTTTGATGGAATTTAAAACACCTGATGAAGAGTAGGGCAATGAATACTGTCACCTGAAGATGACAGACTGCAAATATATAGATACTATATACAGAGACCTGCAAAACACAGGTCGTTGAACAGATGAGAAATTACTTCTTTACCTTTTGATCCTTTATTCATTTTTAAAAGTAACCACTCTGAGACAGCTACAGAGCTCATAGTCTTAGTATAATATCTAAGAAACATCCACACTCATAGTGGATGGATAGATAAATCTTGGAATAAAATGTATGGAAAAGTTAAAGCTATAGTAAGTGCTGTTATACTGACAAGAAAATTTGCAAGAGTTTCAGCTAGTAAAAAAAATAAGTTACTACATCCCCTATAGTATATTGCCATCTCCCATAGTTTAGAAACTGCTGTTTTCTTGAAGTTGATGAAGTTATAGGAAACATAAAATTACTTAATTTTAGGAATGTCAGGAACAAATATGTTTCAGAAATGGAAACATCTAAACAGAGAATATCCTGTTATGTCTTCAGAATGCAGTATCATTTCCTATTGAATGAATCCCCATTTAGAATTTTACAATGCTGTCACTACAGTAAACTTCTCACATTTTGTACATTATTTTATACATTTATGTTATACTTTTCAATAATTGTTTCCATTGAACTTATATTCTGAGGTTTTTTAAGTTCTTTCACAAGAAGTTGAAATTAAAGAAATGCTCTTGCTTGAAGCATACTTGAGTACCCAAGATTAGGGTAGATGATAAATTAGAGATGTTAAAGATGATCTCCAGGTGACAGAGTGCTGGAGATTGTTTTGATCTGGATCATTGCTATTTAAAACTCTGTGTAAAGTGTGTGAACTTTAACTCAAAGTTTGCTAAACTAGGAATTGCAGCATGTTGTCTATGCCTAGTAAAGCAAACCACATTTCTTGGGGAAAACTCTGTAAACAAAGTTTTGGGAAATTAACTACTGAAAATTTAATATACTATAAGATAGATCTTGTACACTACAGCAATGTAGTTCTGTAAACAAAAGGAGGCAAACTACAATGGGAAGCCAGGCATTTGTAAGATACAATTCCAGGGAATATCATAGTGGGTTTTATTGCAAAGTAATTCAACACATACTAAGAAATAAAATCAAAGCTGTAGTATTGCTTATATAAGAGGTTACATTAAAGCAGGAAACAAAGAAAGGTAGGAATTCCATTCCATTCTGAAACCATGATTGTTTTGATTAACTGCTCAGATCTGCAGTAACAGAGAAAGAAGAGACGCTGGTGGGAGGACAACTTGGAGCCCTCAGAGCACCTCTGGCAATGCTGTCATCTCCGCTGGCCCCATCATTACTAGAAGTGGTAGGAATGAGCAAACTTTTTCTATGGACTGCAAGAATTTCAGAAATTTGGGGAAATGTTTTGCAGTTTAATACTTACTTGCAGTGACTTAGAGAAAGGGTGGAATCTCCATGAGCTTGCAGGGTATTTTTTTCCTTACTGTTGGAGTCATTGGTAGAAATTTTGAGCTAGTATTTCTGTTTGGCTCTCACATTCTTCCTCCCTACCCTAGCAAAATCATTGTGGGATACTGTTATGCATATAAGGCCATTATAAAAGCCCAGACTCAGTGGGTTGACTTACTTTTTTTGACAGATTTCACTGAAGGTAATGGAATTTAAGGTACTGTATTCAATGTTACAGTTTAATTTGGACAGCTGATGAATATTCACTGTCACTTCCTATCCACTATTTCTTCCAGCTTTACCTGTGGGTTTTCATGTAAGTGTTGCATAAAATTAATACATGCTATGCTTAGCCTTTGGCTGTAAGAAAGAAATAGGACAAACACATTTTCAGTTCTAAACAGAGTTGACCAAAATCTACTACTTGAAATCTGGGGTGAAATTCCATGACTTTCATTTTTATTGCCAAATTTGATGGTTTGTCGTTGTGTAGGGTTTGGTTTTGTTTGGTTTATTTATTTATTTATTAAAAAGCAGCCCTAAATGCAGCCTGCAGTCTCTGAAAATAATTTATATGACTGCAGTTAACAATATAATAAAAATAAAATACTTGAAAAAGTTTGAGAAACTATTTTTATGGATATTTATATTTCATTGCAGTTAAGCAAGTGATTTCAGCAGCCTCTAATTTAGGAGGCTGAGAGCAGGACTGAATCCTACATAGGAAAAATAATTGAAATGCATGAGAATAAAATCCTTCTTTATGTACAAAGTAGTTGTACTCACATAAAAAAGGAGAAAATCTGACCCTCCAGTATAGGAAACCATCCAGCAAGAGATCATTTTTAGAACAAATACTGTCTGTTACAAGCAACATTTCTGCAATTAAAATGAGTATTTTTTCCTGTATGATTTGTAGTCCCAACTGAGTTGTTACTATATGATTAGTCAAGAAAAAGCAGAGAGATCTGACTTTAGAGTTGCATACGTGAGTACTTATGGGAAATGAATGGCAGATTTGCTCAGGCAAATGTGTATGCTGGAGAAATGCTGCCTTAGGAAAGGAATGGAAACTAGATAAAGCTCGTTATATGAGCACCCCTTGTTAGGTAAAATAGCTGATGATTTAAATGCTATGAATGCTATTTTTAGAATGAAAATAAATATATATATACACCCATCAATTATTTTTAAATACTGCATAATTTCAAATAAACAAAGATCTGTCCACAGGTGTTTCATCATTTATCCTGAAAGAATAAATGATTTTATAATTTCTTGACAACTGTTGAGTTGTTCTTTATTTTAAATGAAAACATAAGGCTAGAAAAGGAAAATAATATATTTTTTAATGTGTCTTCTACTTGAGATATATTTCTGCATCTCCACAGTATGCTTTTGGAGCTGATGGAAGGATGGTTTGATAGGAAATACTATGAAAAAAAAAGAGATTCACTTCTGAACTCTGCCATTAATTTCCTGAGAGGCATTAGGCAAATCCCTGAGTCTGACGTGCACTTCACTTCTCCTGGAGCAGAGAGAGGGAATTAGTATTTGCTCCCCCTGTCCCTTTCCATTGTGAAAATAAGTGCATTAAAAATGTGAAGTTCATGAATGCTATAGTCAAGGAAAGGAAAAGGGTCATGAGAGAGATCGTGAACAGAACTGTTTGGTTTCGGATGAGTGCTGGGATGCAGTGCTGGCTTACTTTGGTGCAATGCTGTCTGGAGGTGCTTATACTAATTTCTGAGGGCAAATCTGGTCCAGGTTTAGTACATATACCTTTGTACAGAGCCCATCAAACTTGCTGCACCTGACTCATCATAGTATGTACATCAACAACAGGTCTCCAGTTGCATGGATGTGCAACTGCTCACTTTCCTCTTTCAGGTTGGTGCTGCATCTGTCCTGAGGCCAGTCCTGTGCACATTGGTGTCTGCAGAGGCACCACGAGTTAGCCAGGTCTCCCTGTTACTCTAATCACCTGTTGTTCTGGTAACAGAGTTGTCTATGCAGTTACCTTGATAGGAACTGAGTGCTGCTACTGCAAATAAGTCATGGTCCTTCTCCTGTAGATTTCTGAACATTTATTTCTAATATTTTACTCTTTTCAGAAAAACTTTATTCTTGTTTGTTAATCCAAACCACGTAATTGCAGGAGACATATACAGAAGAAAATGTTTTAGTCTCCATGTATAACAACATAGCAGGTACCTACTTGTGAAGGTGAAATTGTGTAGCTTTTGATGGATGTCTCAGTTAAACTTAGAAGACAGCTGGTCAAAACAAATGTATACATAAGTTGCTTACAAGTTACATGAAAAAGCAAAAAAATTGACAAAAAATGTAGTTCTGAGGTGGACAAGGGTAAGTAAGTAAAAAATTGAAGACAAAATACAAATGTTTCCCTGAATAGAATGCCACTGTGTAACTGTCAAGAGAAAAATGAGCATGGGGAAAGGGCATTTTTGGTCACTGATTTACTTTTTCCTTGAAAAACTCAGATTAACTTTTTTTCCTATACAGATTATCTTCCAATACAATTAACAGTGAAGGGACCTGTATATAGTGCTGTGCTTATGCTTGTATTTTTATCAAGGGACAGAATAGAACTGGCCAGATTTTCAATTAAGACATTTCTGCTCTAATTTGGTATCTGTTTGGGTATTTTTTGCCACACAATACTGACTAACTTCATACAGGTGTGCTCACATTAACAATGAAGTAATGTAATGCACTTAATATCACTGTCCTTATTCCACCAGGGGTGAAAAGCTACTAGTCAATGTTACAAGTAAGCTGATGTGTTTTGAAAATCACACTATGCTATTGGCTTTTGTGTTTTATGGAGAGGAGAAGGTAGGCAAAGTTATTTATAAAATATAATGCATCCTGTTTGTTTGTTTTTCTATAGATGAGACGCCAACCAACAATTCACAACTTGGTAAGTTATTCAGAATTCCAAGAAATGTAAAAGAAGGTTTGTGAGTGAAACAGAAATAAGGAGAGGAACCATTTTAACTGAGGTCTATGCACTGAGCTGGAGTGTGTTTAGGTTTTTGTTTGTTTGTTTATATTGCTTTGTGTTTTGTTTGTTTGTTTTGGTGCTTGTTGTTTTTCATTTAAATGAGTCAATACTGATATGCTGTAGGGAAGGCAATTGGTGAATCTGGGATGCTCAGTTTAATGTGTGAACCCAGACCCACCAACAAAGCAAATTCTAATACCTGTGACGGAATTGAAATGAAAATCTGCTGGTATGGCATGAGAAAGGGAGGGAACATTGCAACTGCCAGATGCAAAATCACACTTAAGCAGTAAAATTTGCTTATGCTATGCAGGAGTAGAGCAGCAAAATTGTTATTATGGTGAAGTCCAGCTCAGTTCATAACTCAAAGTCAGAAGAGCTCTTCTCACTCTTTTGTTCTCCTGGCATTTAACCTCACAAAGAACCTATGGAGAAGCTTGGACAGAACTTGTGGTCTGCTACAGCAATGAAGGAAATAGAGACTAGTATCCCCTACAGCCTAAATTTTAGGGTGCTTCTCCTTTGGCTACATGGAGGACTTTGTTTCACCCTATTACTATTCTCTGCTGGGTTCTGAAATGCCTGCTAAGGATTTATATACACTTGGAATTGAGATATGGATAACCATGTCAAGGAAGAAATCTTTTCATTAACTTGGTTAGACCACAAATACTTATACCTCTGCCTTGATAGTTCTTTAATAATTCAGTCTTGACTTAAACACCACAGGTTAAGGCTGGTCAAAAGCATATGAGAGATTATGTTTTAGAAGTATCCTTACTGTCTTTATCCCCCAGCATGTTGGATATTAAAATAACTAATAACTATTTTCAGTGTCTAGTTAGATAACCTTTATCCAAGCAGGCAGATGCCCATTCTGAAGTGCAGTTTTAGTTCTTTCATAGTAATTATTCTGCATATAAGTTGTTGTAATGGAAAGACAGAAGTGTTTGGCACTGCTGAGTGGTTGTAACCAGATCTTACCTGTGCGTTTTTTTTATTCTCCCTACAGCTCATCCAAATGGACCTCCTTTCCAGCTGAACTCAGTCACCAGTGCACTGATTTCAGGCATTGTTGTCCTGGGAATCACAAGCATTTTCTTTTTTGTATGTTCCCTAACTCTTCTTCACAGAAAGTGGCCCAACAGTTCAGCCTTGAGTGGCATCCGAAACCCAGTTTTCAACTGAGAGTGAAGATTTACTTGCACTTTTTCTTTGGGGTTGCCTTTCTTGTCCATTAAATATGATTCCATTAAAAAATTATATTAAGGCAACACTCCAGCTGTATCCAGATTCTACTCCAGCTATTCTATATTTGTAGATTTGCTAGATGATGTTGTGTAGATGAACAGCAGTGATACTGGTAACGATCCTAGAAAATTGAGAATCTCAATTGTGTTTGTGATCAGACTGTATGACATTATACCCATGGGTGTGCTGACAATAGAGCTCGTGTCTCCAGCTTCCCAGTAAGGTCACAAAGCTGAAGATGCTGAAGGTGAGAACCTTTCCAAGTATGCCATACTTATACAAAACCTGACAGATTCAGAGACATTCATAGGTTCATAAACACCTACTAAGATATGGATCACTTCTATTTTGTCATAATGTTTTTCACAAATTTGAAAAAAACCCAACAGTTGTCTCCCAGGAGGAACTTGTTTTTCATCTGTCTTGGCTAAAACCAACTCAGAATAAGTGACTTTTGCTTATTCATTTGGAAATGTTTTCTTAGATATATCTGGTATTGAATTTTGGTGATACCATGTGAAGGACATAATTTGGCTAGATATCTTTTAGTCAAATGATTTAGGTCAGAAATGCCATTGGTCCCAGGGAACAATGCTGAAGGTCTTGAGGTGAAAAAAACTTTGTCAAGCAAAATGATTGGTGAAGAGCTTTAAATCTAACTGATGTTCAGCAGAAAGTCAAATTCTAACCCTGGGAACTGCTCCAAAAGGAAAAGTATTGCTTTCCCCCTTGACTCCTTGAACAGGCAAGGTAATACAAACAAGTAATGCCCAAACTTTCCTTGTAAAAAGATTCATTCGGAGCACAATTTGACAGTTGAGTAAAACTCTCATTAATATCCTAATTCCTAAGGGCCAGTTTTGCCCCATGAGTTTTGCAGTTCTCGGGCAAGGCTTTCCTTTCACCATGAAGAATTGTAAATCAACACTTCTTTCTTTAGAAGATTTTTTTCACTACATGGATGAGGGCAAGAGCACAACTAGAAGGATAACAGGTCATAAGCAGTACTGTACTATTGACTCTACTTAATCTGATAAACACCAGACTTATCTGAAGTGAGTGTGAGTGCCCTCAAAAATGAGCACAAGGCAGTGGCATAGCTATGTAGAATAGGTAAAAATGCTGGTACTAGAGAGGCTACTGTAGACACAACACATATTAAGCTGGACTGGATAGACAGTTGGGATTTTAGTCACACACAGCAGTTAAATTACATTTTTCATGTACTGTACATATTGGCCTAGAAACACCTCACTGATATTTATCATCATCCTGTGTTAACCATGTCTGTGTTTTCAGTGATGTGCTGCAACTGGCTAATGATCAGGGCTCTCTGGCTCTCAAGACTAAAGACAAATACCGATTTGTTCTCCGTTTTCTCTGATCCTGCAAACGCTGTATAAAGGCCTGTTGTTCGCAAAGTCCACTGTGCTGTAGTCTGGTAACCCTAACAACCAATACTGTGCCTGTTTTCCTCCAGTCTTAATACCTCAGAAACATTTTTGCACTTCAGGGGTTAGGTCTGATGACATGTAAAACATGATTGTTTAATAAAATTATTTGAAACATTTCAGAATGGATGCTTTGTCTCAACTGTTTTCCTCCCCCTGTTTGTACATGATTTCAGTGACTGTAGTCTACAAAGATGAAAACTAAACATGCTTTTTTGTCAGTTTGGTTAAGAGCTTTCACTATATAAGCTAAATTAATGTAAGTATAGATTTACTGGCCTTTAAAAGAGGGTGATAAACTCTGGAAGTTCATATCCCAGTCTGGGGATAAATAAATTCAAATAATCTATTCTAATTTGTTCATAAAGACAACTACAGAAATTCCATTACTGTAATTACTATTTCAGAACTAGGAGCTTTAGCTGAAAGTTTCCAGTGATGGAGACAGCCATTACCACTCAGTAAATTGTTCCAACAGTTAATTGTCTTTAGTATTTTTTAAAAGGCTATTTCTAATGTGAATATGCCCATCTTAACTTGCCAGCCATTAGAAACTGTTGTGCCTTTGTCTAGTAGACTGAGATCCTTTTTCTAACACAAATCTCACATAATTTGATTAAGACCATGGTAGGAAAAAAAAACAAAACAATTGATGTTGCAAAATAAAATATAAATTGTCCTATTTCAATTTCTCTGCTTCTGGAAAAACAGTTTGATGCTTTTATATATAAAAAAAATACAGTAATTAAGAAACTTGTTGACCAGATGTTTTGATGCTTGAGTACACTATTACAAAAATGGAGTTGTTACCCAAAAATGTAATATGCAACATGCTTTTTCTTATGTTAGTACAATTTCTGAAGTAGTTTGTTTTTGTAATGAACCAGGTAAGATGATGGTCTTAATAATAATTCATGAAAATTATTAGGTACCAAAGGGTGATTCCTCACCAGTTAAGCTAGTGAAGAGAGTTCCCACAGCCATCTGTAGGAGTCACACTAGGTGTCCTAGGGAGTGTATTTGTGGAGTGTATTTGTCCCCATTATTCATTAAATGAGATAAATGCCCGTTCCTCCTTGGTAGAGCAATGTGGAGAGCCATAGGTGAAAAAATATGTCTAAAAGCAGACTTATTCATTCACAGACCTGACATGGGAATGCTTTATGAATGTTTTTCAGAGGAGGTAAAAACCTGAGCCAGGCTGCCAGGTGACTGTCTGTTTGTAAAAACATTCCCACCCTGATTTGTTTAAAAGTAGTATACAGGTACTTAGGAACATGTGGAGGCCATAACTCATGACCTCAGAGTTCCAAGAAACAGCTTAGGTAGAAGTTGGGTGAATGTGCATGAAGGTTACACCCTACTTTTTGAAGGGCAGGCTGGTAGGTGAAAGGGAAGGGAAAATGAATTGAAAACATAATCTGCATACAGTGGGCAGGCACTGCTGGAACTCAAGATACTAAGTTTTAAGTAGACCAGTGAATTAAGACACTTTGTACTTTGGATGATGGAACTCTGGCCAGATACATAATGGAAAAATGAAACTGAATTGTGAAAAGAATAGCGGCTCTACTAATAATCACTTTTATTAGGGGTGCCCATTACCTGTATTTAAATGGTCTTTTTGCACATTTCTGCAGATAAGCACAGTGTACTGAAACATTCTCAGGTCTGTGACCCAGAGTGAGGGGCAGACAGGAAAGAAATGGAGTGAGACTTTAAGCTTAGGTCTAAATCCAGTGGAATTTAATAAATCTATGAAGAAGGGAAAACACTTCTTGTGATCCTGTCTTTGGAGGAAATAAATGATGTATCCAACTGGAGCTAGGCACACCAGTGCTTGGGATAGATTCAGCTGGTGTTTGAGAAACAGGTCTTGGCAAGTGGACCTGGAAGCAGATCACATTTCCCACTTCATTCAACAGGCACTTTCTTAGTCTTGATCACTTTAAGTTCCACTACTCTGCCAGAGAAACAGCCTTGACCTGTTATGCTGCTTACCTCTTCGTCTGGAGACACAGGCAGAAGTATTGTGATGAACTACAAAATGTTTCAAGTGTGGCAAATTGGTCCTTCGTTAGGCTGTTGCTCCCAGGTTTTATTTCAGTGCTACCTGGACCTTTCCCGTGCTTTTCAGGAAGAAAGAGGTAGGATGAAGATGGAAGAAACAGTAAAGAGTAGAGCTGCAGTCATCAGTGGCTGGACTGGCTGTTTAATACCCTGGTGGGTTTAGGATTGTATTGTGGTTCTTTGCCATAATGTCTCTCTTGAAAAGTTTTTATAACTTCTCAGTTATTTGCTAGTTAATTAACTCTTTACTAGTCTTTAAGAGATTGTTTGTGCAATTAGGAAGCATAAAAGTGAGATGGTGAAATTGAAAATGTAAGACAGAAAAGTTGTTCAAGTGACTTATCTTTTGAAGAGTGTAAACGAATTACTGCTCACAAACTGAGGAGGGCTGCTGGCCAGATAAACTTCAAATGCTGATTTGAAACCTTTAAAACCATTTATCACCTCTGCTTTTGGACTTCAGGATGTAGTGTGAAAAGTACTTTGTGCTAAAGCAGGATCCACATCAGTCCTTGAAACCAAGAAAGACCTTTTAGCAATAGCTCAAATTTTTGCAAGTAACTTGCAGTCCCAACCTAAAAGGGGAAATCTTTGGTGCTTTGGAGTGATGAGATGGTGGTGGTTCTGGACACACAGTATCCCAGCCTGAGCAGGCATCACATTCTCTGTTTACACCCTGAACTGTCTTACCTATGGTTAGACCCCAGGTCTCTGAGTTGCATTTATCAAATTTGCTTGTTTCGCATAAACAAAATGAAGTAAACTGTTTGCTTCAGCATGTTTTCAACCCCTTTGCCTGGACTGGAGAATGAAACAAGAGAGGCCCTGTGTTCCTTCCAGTAGTGCACTGTGTTTCCCATCAAGATGAAGAGGCTGAGCGATGTCCATTGCAGGTACTGTTCAGCGTGGGTGAGGCAGTATCTTGAAACTGTTTTCCTCTTGGTGCTTTAATCCCTTGTCTTTTGGTTCAAGCTGAAGTCTGCCTCTATTCAGTCATTTTTTTTATTCTTATCAGGTGCTAACATGTCTGCTCAGCAGCTGTTTTGAGGAACAGGCACAGTTTTGTTGGGTTTAACTGTTTTTTAAACACAGAATTTATTCTATTTTATTTTTTACCTTTTGAAGGGGAATTAATGAACTGGATAAATCAGTGTGATCACAGATTGTTTTATAGAGTAGTTAATCCTGATTTACCTTTTTCTCTCCAGACTGTAGTGCATAGAAATAATCACAGAAAGTTAGGGTTGGAATGATTCTGTTAATCCAAATGTTAATTGCTAATTAACACAAGAGCTAAAGTTCAGTGCAGGATCTGTACCAGGCGATTCATTTGGCTGAATCTGGGGAGGACATGTGGAAACCTTGCTGAAGTTGAGGTGAATGATGCACGTTGTGCACCAAATCATAGATTAAGTCATTTTGTTAGGTTGGTCAAGTACCATTTTACCCTTGGTAAATCCAGACTTGCTTTTCCCAATCACCATCATCTCAATGTGCCCAGAAATGTGTTCCAAGAGCCCTTGATGCATGATTGCTCTAAATGCTGAAGAGCACTTGGGATTCAACCCAGGAGGCTGAGTGCTGCCACCTGCAAATACCTATGAAACTTGTGGCTAAGTCTGTTACCTGTTCACCAATAATCACACTGGCCTGTGCTCACTACCATTCCTCTCTTTGTTTAACTGAAAGATCGTTGCTGTCACTTCCAGGTTCTGCTGATCATGTAAAAGACAATGATGATGCTACACAGCAAAGGTAGTTTTATTTGTTAATTTTTAATCAGGGAATTCTATCAGAGATCCAATACTGCCAGAAGGCTAATGTTACAAAGGAAAGCACTACAAAGCTAGTCTCAGGCATGGTGTGTTTCCTTGGCTTATTTTCAATGGAGCCTCCTTTTGAAAGGCCCAGGATGCACAGTGAGCTAGGGTAGTTTCAATAAGTGCATGAAAAGGAGATCACTGGGTAATGGAGCCCTGTTTCCTTTACCAAAGAAGTTAGAGTTTCTAGTGAAAGAGTCAGGAATGTGGTTTAACAGGTGATGGTTGGATGATTAAATCAGCTGATTCTGCTCTGCCAATTTACACAGTGCTTCTGGTTTGGCCTCTTGCTGGACATGTTTGGGTTGAATTGACAGATTAAATTATGGTCCTTCTCTGTACCTTAATTCTTAACCCTCTCCCTGAATCCTGTCTACTCAAGCCAAAGCCTTAATCCTTGGCATTACTCCTGGTACAGCTTTCTACCACTGTGTGTGTCTGATGTAATGCTGACCTTGCCTGCTTCTTTAGGGCTCCTTGGCACTGTAACCTCTGTGCTGTTCCATGACCGTAATTCTCACTGCTCCCTGTGTGTGTGTGTGTGTGTCTTGTTCCTGTCCTCAACCTGCCTTGACTGTGACTCCACTTCTGTCCAGACAGATTGTCTTAACCCTAAGCTGTGACTGTGTGGGCGCTGTGTCACCATCACCCACACTGTGTTCCTGGTTCTGAGTGACAGTACCCTTCCCCTTGGGGGGATTAAGCCAAACTTCTCTTAGCTGGCTGTGGCATTCTCGATTTCTAATTACCCGGGATAGGGCATATGGGACCTCTGGTTACAGTAATGAAAGTGTACAGTGACTAACAGTCTAGAAAATGAGTTCTTGTTTTGGTAAATCTGAAACTTACTGTTCCTCTGGGTAAGTCTTCAGCAAATAAATCTTGATGCTCAATATATTAAGCATGCTCTGCTGCTGTCATTGTGCTGGAGAGAAGAAATACTAGCATTAAGAGGAATCAAAAAATGTTAAGCAACAGCAAAACTATATGCTAATATTTTTTTTTCACTTACCTCAAATTAAAATAATAAACTGAAATCTATGTGGTTAGTAGCTTTTTTTTTTCCTCTGTTATGTTTTGGATTGCAGTTGTGTAAAAATGTCACTGATACACTCTAATTTACATGGCTGTGAATCCAGTATGAGGGCCCTCTGTGGTTAATAAGGTAAGCAAGATACTTGTGTTCTCTGAGGGCAGCCCTCTTAGGCACTTCCTCTGCTGTTTCTTCATGTGATATGTAGAGGTTTATTTTGATGCTGCAGAGGCTATTGGCTATTCTTGTTGTTTTATGAGTTTTGCTGTGAAAGAAATCTGGAGAGACACTTTATATCCTGCTTCTTGTTTCTGCTTCAATGATTGAATGGGTTAATTCTGCTTATAGGTGTGTTGGGACTCCAAATAATCTCTTTTAAGGTGGGTATGGAGATCACTTGTTTTTATATGCCTGCAGACAAAGAAGCTGAGCTTTGCTGCTCTTTGTGCTGACTGTAAACAGCTTCCCCTTGTGAGAAAAACCTTTGATTACCAGGCAGTGAATATACAACAGAATAGCAAATGGTGTCTGTGTCTGTTGATTCAAAGTGGTGAAACAGTTCAGCCTCTCATGGAGTTGCCTCACAAACCGTTCCTATTTGAATTGCTAAAAGAAACATTGAAATGGGTGTATTTTATAGAGAGGTGTAAATTTTGTCGTGTAAGCTGTTCACATTCTTTTCCTCATTTGTTTCATTCTGTACCATTCCCTTTCCTTTGAAATTTAATCTCTTACCTCAGAAGTTCTCGGAGACCTCTTTCCTTTGCTAATATTTACCTTTCAGAATCTTCCTCGGCATACATCTTCCTCACCTTCTAGCTTCTCCTATAAAGCATTAGACACCAGTGAGTTACAGTTACACCATTACAGTTATAGCACTTCTGTTTCTCTGCTATTTTTGAAGTTGCTAGGGACAGTAGGAAAGGTATCTATGGAGGAAAATATTAAAGAGCAATCTGATTTTTTTTCTTCTGTTGAATTTTGCAAGATGTCCTTGACTAAGTATTTACTAATGTCTAGCAATGAAAGCCAGGATTAGCAAAGTAGCATTTGGCTAAGTTTTTCTTTGAAAATATTTTGTGTCTTTCCATATTGTCTGGAACATCTCTTCTGTCTTCCTAGGCTTTAGAACATAGTTTATCTGCATTTTATTATACTTGGGTGACTTGTCTGGTCAGGGTTTCTTCCAGTGAAATGTAAATGTCTGCATCTTTGTTCGTATGGTTTTGATTCAGTGGCTGAAAGGCAGCATGATACTGGGAGTACTGAGCTTCAGATACTGATGTTGTTTATGTGTATATTTCTCCCTGCAGTGTTGTGAAGACAGGCAGTATAGGAGGGGCTGTGTAAAGTAATGTCAGAGGACATGGAAAACACCCATCATTTACCTTGGAAGAGAGAATGGGAGATTATTCAGTGCCAAACACTGATGGCATGTGTAAGCATGATGAGCATTCTTGCACTCTTCTTGTTCTCCTCTCTTGTATTTATTTATTAATTTCAGGGCAAATTAGAATGCCCTTGGCTTCTTTAACCTGCAAACCTGTAGGATGTTGTGGAGCACTTCCAGCAACAAGGAGATACGTATGGCAATAAATTTTTGGCTGAGAAAGTGTTACTACATGTGTCCTAACACAGAGAGTCAACTCAGAAACTTGTACTGTGTTATTGGATATGGTTGTAGCAAAGAAGCTCACCAGAGCCATCATCGGACTAAACAAAGCAGCTAACTACTAAACTCTAAGGTCCTCAGGATATANGAGCATGGACTCAATCCATGCTTAGGAATAAGTGAGAGTATTGTACAAGGGAAAAAAACATCTCAGGCATAGCTGCCTCAAGCCCACAAACCTCTCTAAACATTAAATGATGTATCAGAAACTCAGAAGTGTTATTTGAAGAAAGATACCTTCCTAGTTACAGTTCTTCTACTTTTAACAGTTCTCTATGAGCAGATAAGCAATGCTGACTTCATGCTTTGTCAGGGGCCATTGATATTTTAAGAAATTGCTTCTCTCTGTTTTTGTGGTTTTGTTTTGTTTGTTTTTTCTTTTTTTTTTCTCTTTTTTGTTTGTTTGTTTGGGTTTTTGTGTGGGTTTGTTTGGTGGTTTGTTTGTTTGTTTTTTGATAGGTTGGGGGTTTTTTCCCTTTACTGGAGAGTTGTCTTTTTATTAAGCAAGACCTACTAGTGGTTGATTCCTGGGAGGAAGGAGTGACATTTAAATAGTTGGAGCTTCAGTGACTTACCTCTCATAATAGCTTGATAAGAAGCTCCACAATGGGTTGTGCTACTACATCAATGGATTGTACAGCTGTATCTTTCAAAAACATTTGCTTCGTGAAAATTTTAATCTGA
>VWZY01003288.1:240947-260788 GCA_013399075.1 Chloroceryle aenea
TGGAGAAACAAAAAGGCTCAATGTGAGAGCATGGACTCAATCCATGCTTAGGAATAAGTGAGAGTATTGTACAAGGAAAAAACATCTCAGGCATAGCTGCCTCAAGCCCACAAACCTCTCTAAACATTAAGCGATGTATCAAACTCAGAAGTGCTATTCGAAGAAAGAGATCTTCCTAGTTACAGTCCTTCTACTTGTAACAATTCTCTATCAGCAGATACCTTGAAGTCAGCATTGCTTTCGTCAGGGGCCAATGATATTTTAAGTAATTGCTTCTCTCTGTTTTTGTGGTTTTGGTTGTTTTTTTTTTAATTTTTTATGGGTTGTTATTTTTCTTTTGTTTGTTTCTTTGGGGTTTTTGTGTGTGTGTTTGTTTGGTGGTTTGTTTTTTGTTTTTGATGGGTTGGATTTTTTTCCCTTTACTGGAGAGTTGTCTTTTTATTAACCAAGACCTACTAGTGGTTGATTCCTGGGAGGAAGGAGTGACATTTAAATAGTTGGAGCTTCAGTGACTTACCTCTCATAATAGCTTGATAAGAAGCTCCACAATGGGTTGTGCTACTACATCAATGGATTGTACAGCTGTATCTTTCAAAAACATTTGCTTCGTGAAAATTTTAATCTGAGCTCTGCCCCTTTGTAGCTAACTAAATGTGTGAAAATGTAAAGATTTCCCATTGACCGAGTTTGCAAAACTGCATTTGAAATCGGTTAAATAGTGCAGAATGTGGGTCCTGACTGATGTGTCACAAGGTGAGAAATGCTGTAATGTCGCAGTTAAGTCTCATTAGTAATGAAGTGTAGAGGCGGTGGTGGTGTGCATCTGGGGCTTGGCACAATGGTTTTGCTCAGATTGCTTGTCTGCATCCATCTTCTGCTTCTGGTTTGGAAAAGTTCCTTAGCTGCTGGTCCCACTCCTTCTGTCCTGCCTTCCCTGTCCTCCCTGCATTTCCTTCTTTTCTCACCCTCCTCTCCCCACTCCCTAGTATTTTTTCTTTTCCTTCCCTCTTAATCATTATGCCTTCCCTGCATCTTCAAACCCAGAATGAAGATGAATCTATATACCTTTACTGATAACTTTAAATCATGTTTTAATTTTGAGATGAAAACTATGTTCTAGACTCTCCTCTGATTAAGCACACAGCATAAAGAAATAATGTATTAAATAGTTTGTAAGGAAATTTAAAAAAGGAAGAGCTAAGTATGTAAAATCTTAACTTTCCTAACTTAATGATTTTCTTTTTTGGTCAAATAACGCTCAATAGATCTTCCTAGAGTTAACTTTTTAGTAATTTAATATTGAAGCAGTTGTATGTCAATAACTTACTGCTATGTAACAAATTTGCAAAAGTTCAAGACAATGATCTTTTGGCTGCTTTTCAAATCAATAGGAATAAATGAGGCATTTCCACAGTTATTTTTGCATTGAAATAAAACTACATTTCACTCAGGAATAATTTCATGGAAATAGGCTGCTACAATTAGAAGTAACTTAGGTTAGCGATGATCCATTTCACGAAACTTCCCTCAAACCAGAATAGACAAAAATGCCTCTTCCCAATAAAAACAATCCCCCCCAACCCAATCTTTCTGTTTGTGCTTGTTCATTTGAATAGAGGGGAAAAAAAAAAATCAATTTAGTATTAAAGCTTTTCTGTTTAGAAAAAAAATCCACCCTCAACTGAATCAAGTTAACTAATGGAAAAGCTATTTTTCTGCCAAGAGGCAGCATCATTAAACTGGGAATTAGACAAATGAGATCCTAATGTGTTTTAATAAAAACAATATATTTCTCCCTTCATTCTAAACCCCTGTGGTCTTGCATATTTTCTGTACTTTGGCTATCGGCTATGTGGAGCTCAGTTATAATTGCTCACCTTGTAGCTCCTTCTGACACTTCTACCTAGAGCAGACTGCATTACAAGAATGTAGATGTATTCCAAGTGCGTGAAATATTGTGCAGTTATTCTGAAACTGTGTGCAGGAGAAATGAAGATAATTTTGAATGGTTCTTCAACTACTGAAAATATTAATGTTATGCATTTTATGCATATTTTACTATTCTGCATTGTTCCATTAAAAATGTGCATTTGGAAAAGTAAGGGCAATGTGCAGGAATAGTAATTCTCTACAGAACAGTTCTGGTCCTTGAGCATACTGAGTCATATTTATTTCCTTTTGTGAGTAAAACCTTTATGACTTTTATTTCTTTTCCTTGCAGCTAACACTGCAGGAAAAAAAACACTGAATGCTCAGCCAGATTCTTGTCTCTCACCTGCACTGTTGGTTTGAGCCATTTTGCTGAACTCAGCATTCAGGATCCTTCCCAGAGATGCATTAACCCAGGACAGCTTGCTCAACTTTGGGCCCTGAGCTGGGTTTTAGATGCCTACCAGCAGGAGGCTGTGAAAAGGGAACTCTTCTATCTTGTGAATAACTCATATTTAGTTTGTGAATTGTGTTCAGGTGTGAATGCCTCCTACATAATTTTTACAAAAGTAATTTTTCAGTTTTTCCTTCTGCATGAGAGAGGTGTTACGTTACTCTTCCTAGAGGTGTGAGTCTGTATGCACCATCCCTTTCACCTGTTTGAAATTTCCTCCCATTTGTCTTCTCTTACTCAAGCAAAACATTTAGTTGTTTGATATCCCCAATGGATATTTGGCTTCCCTGTTTAATGTGTTGTGGGTTTTTATTCTAATGCACACAGCTCATGTACGCTCCTTGAGTTTTGCTTCTCTCTGTAACTTTACTAGTGTTTCATGCAGGATGAAATTGGAAAGCTGTCAGGTAGAAAAGTCCATGTTCTCACAGAAATGTGGGTATTAAACACTGTACAAGAACTGCTAGTGAATTTTTTAATTCTTCTGTGTGGAGTCAGCTTTCCAGGAGGAGGAAGGATTTAAAAAGCTGAGTATGAAATGAACAAATATTGTGCAGGAGAATTCCTACTGCCACTACTGTTTCTCAGTTCTTGTTCACAGTTTTAAACATACAGAGTGATTTACAGTAGATCAACACACTGCAGCCCCTTGTCCTGTATCTTTCCCTACTGTGTCTGCTACAGGCAGTCCTCCAGGAGAAACTGCAACCATGACCTCCTGGCTGTCAGCACATGAGTTCTGGCAAGGTGTAGAGATGTGGCCTACTGCTCCTCTCATCAGCAGGCTTGCTCTTTTCTGGTGTTTGTTCTGAGGCAAAACACTGAGACAGTGACTTTCAAAACCCCTGCTCCTCTACTAAAGAGGCTTCTACTAAAGAAGTCTTGGGTGTGCATGGTGGAGTGTGCTTCTCATTACAAATATGGGGAGAGTTTGGGCCACAGTGGTGAGCAAAGTGTGGAGTTGCTTGTAATGTGAGAGCGCAGCTGGAATATTAGGGTGGCATGAAGAATGTGTTGAAAGCTTATGGGTAAGAATTAAGGGGCAGACTGATATGAGTGATGCTTTTGTAGATGTTAACTACAGGCTACCTGATCAGGAAGAGTACATCAGTGAGGCCTTCTACAGACAGGTGAAAGTAGCCTTATGATCACATGCCCTGGTTCTTGTGAGGAACTTTAATCATCCTGATATTTGCTGGAAAGGCAGCACAGCAAGGCATACATGGTCCAGGAGGTTCCTCCAGTGCATTGAGGATAACTTATACAGGCAATGAAAGAGCCAAGGAGGAGAGGTGTGCATCCTTGAGTAAAAAGTGAAGTAGAAGAGGCAGGTGATCTACATGGATGAGCAAGGAGCTTTTGGAAAACCTTCAATGGAATAAGAAAGTTTACAGCATGTCAAAAAAGGCACTGGCTGCTTGGGATGAATATAGAAATGTTGCCACTGTATGTAGGGATGCGATGAGGAAGGCTAAGGCCCTCTTGGAATTTAATAAATGAGGTAAAAACCACGAAGGTAGTCTTCAAGTACGTCAGTAGGAAATGGTAATCNCAGAGGGTGTGCTAAGAATGGCAATGAAGGTGATGAAGGGTCTCAAGGGTCTTCTTGCTCTCTACAACTACTTGNATGGTAATCACACCCAGTCAGCCTGGGTTTATTGAAGGAAGGTCCTGCTTGAATAACCTGATCTCCTATGACAAGGTGACCTGCTTAGTGGATGAGGGAAAGGCTGTGGATGTTGTCTACCTGGACTTCAGTAAAGCTCTTGACTCTCTTTCCCACAGCATTTCCCTGGAGAAACTGGCTGCTCACGGCTTGGATATGTGTACACTTTTCCAGATAAAAAATTGGCTGGATGTCTGGGCCCAGAGAGTGGTGGTGAATGGAGTTGAGTCCAATTGGTGTCTGGTCACAAGTAGTGTTCCCCAGAGCTCAGTACTGGAGTCAGTTCTGTTTAATATCTTTATCAATGACCTTGACCAGGGGATTGAGGATAACCTCAGTCAGTCTGAAGATGATATTAAGTTGGGCAGGAGTGTTGATCTGCTTGAAGGTAGAGAGGCTCTACAAAGGGATCTGGACAGGTTGGATCGATGGNATCTTAAATGTCTCTTCCAACTAAAATAATTTGATTAGTTGATGCTCACCCTTTTCTTACTCCTTCAGACAACAAGTGCTGCAGATTTGATTACATCACTGATAAAATAGATGAGGCTTCATGACCAGTATGTACCAATTTTTCACTTACTGGTTGCTGGTGGACTCCTCCAACATGATTTGTAGTTTATATATTTTTTAAGTCTTTGCTTCCTTATTCCTCAAAGCTGCTGAGCTGTATAAAATACAAGAATGTCCTTTTCACAGTTGTGGGGAGCCTGTCGGAGACATGGCTGAAAGAGAAAGGACACGATCAGATTCAGCTGGTAAAGTGCTGAGAGCACAAGAAAAGAACTAAACGTGATTACAGGCAAGGACACTGTCCTTGAGGCCCTGATTAAGTAATAAACNAGGACACGATCAGATTCAGCTGGTAAAGTGCTGAGAGCACAAGAAAAGGACTAAACGTGATTACAGGCAAGGACACTGTCCTTGAGGCCCTGATTAAGTAATAAACAGAATGTCGACAGGCTCAAAGAATGCAAGAAGCCGGGAACTGCAAACCGCAAGAATGAGAAACAACACGATAAGGGGAACTCGGGTGGATAGCCAATAAGGAGCTAAGCTTTTGCAATATGTATGAGCTCATTAAGTAGAGTATAAATATGTGTGTATCCAATAAAGATTTGAGACTTGCTGACCATGATAGCATGAGGCTCGTCTCCCGTCTCTCAACACACAGTGAATTGTAGAACTTTTTTTTTCTCTTTTTATATCAAGTCAGAGGTGAAGCAGTTGACTTGCTTTGTCTGTCATGCTTCATCTGTCACAATAGGATCAAAAAATGGTTTCATGGTCTTCATTCAAACCAAATATAAGCATGGAAATTGCCTGCTAATTACCATAAATGTCAAGTAATTTTCTCCTATACAGTAGTTTTATTTGTTTACTATGCATGATTTTGGCAGTCTTCTGGCCAGTGCTCATGATCAATACCCATGAAGGAAGAGAATGGAGAAGATTCAGGGTCTGACTAGCAAAACCCAGGCAAAAGTACTATAGTTTAGTTCAGCCTGAGAAATACGATGATATTACCAGTTTTGTTATCCTGTCCTAGGTTCTCAGGTACAAAACTGTCTTGAGAATCTGAAGGCCTTTAATTTGTGAAATAGTGCAAGTATGTACAATTGGGGTAGCTCTTTGGATAGCATTGTAATTCCTATTTCACTTGCTGTCTTCTGGTGCAGCTTTGAACATGAAGCTCCCTGTTCACTCTTAGTCTTTACTGAAGTAGTTCTGCCAGCTCTGTGTAACTATACATCCACTGATTCTTGTTACTATTAAAAAGTCTCATTTTCTGGTGGTATATGATTAGATGAGATTCCTGGGCTTTGTTTAGAAAACCACAATCTTTTCCATTGGTGAAAAGGATTTTGAAAATGTGATCTTTAAGGGCTCAAAGGCTGAAAGCATTAATGTCAGAGGTATTATTTTCAAATTTTATGCATTCTGATATCTGATGTGGCTTTTCATGGCTTGAAGAAAGCATAACAGCCTTAAAGTGCCTTACTCAGTTCCCATTATGATCAAAAGACAATTATTTTTCTGTACTAGTGAAAAAGCCAGGTTGGTATGAAGGCACCCAACCTGGTGTTTTGCATTTTTGGTGCAAAAAAAGAAGGTTTCATGTGCAAAGGAGTTCATGGCCTGAACTGGTTTAACCTATCCATGTTCAGAAAAACTTCATAGAAGTCTCCTGAAACTTAAGAGTTTAAGCCCCCACTGAAGATAAGTCTCTACAGCTATTAAGAGCTGACTAAACTTGCTTCTCAAGGTGGTAGAAAGGAGGACAGTCTGGAAACTATTTAGTCACAGGGGTATGGCAATTAAGGTCTTCTCACTTGAACACAATTGCACAACAAAGAATCTGAGCAGTTTCCAGAGCATGGCATTGTACCACAGCCTTGGAGCCCAGGCAAAGCCACCCCTCAGCACTGTGCAGCTACCAAGGTACATACGCCCTTCAGTTCCTCTGCAATCCCAACTTCTGGCTCTATGAATCCCTTGGTAATTCTTGTAAGAAAATGCCTGTGTCAGAGCAAATTATTATTACTATTAACATGATTATAAAAGGTGAAATCAGACATTGCTTAGAAAATTGAATTCCTGCTGTAAAATGCCAGTCTCAGGGCTGTGCTTTCCACACTACCTGCATTTGCTCATTTAAAGTAGTACGTCATCTTCAGCTCTACAGCTGGCTTTCAGCTCCCCCCCAATAATTGGCAAATGATGGGATGTGATTACATGGCCATTTACAGCACTTATTAGCATTTCATTTATAACATTATCATATAAAACTAACTTAATTGCCCTCTGGGTGTAAACATTTAAATTTTGTAAATGACAGCTCCAGTCACTTCTCTGCCACTGAGGAATACAGTATATTACTTCTCAGAAAAGAAAACACAAATTTGTCACGGATGGCTACATTCACTGTATGTGAAGAAGAAAGAGTTTCAAAGATGCTGTGGCTCTGTGGGAGTATAGACAAGGATAACAACATAATTTGCATTCAGATATCTGCATATATGGTACAGTAATTTGGCATGGTTCCTTTGGTTTTTATGTCATAGGAGGGAAGGTTTCTCATTTTTCTATTTAGTATCCTGAAAATCACAAAGTCTAGTGCTGAAAAGAATCTTTGCAAGAGCATCCGTAGCCTGGTCACTGTTAAATTGTTCCTAATAGAGTATTTATTGATCCTTTGCCAAATCTACATTTAAATACACCAATTGATAGCTTGGCATTCATTTCTGTTGGAGAGTATTCCAGAAGCTAAACAATGGTCTGTCTGGGAATCATTTTTTCTTGGTGTTAGAACTAAATTTCATTCCATAGTTGTTCTTCTGTTCTTATCTGGTGTGTTGCTTATGTGCTTGTTCAGCCAAGCTGGACATATTTTTAGCTGCACTATTCACATTTAAATCTCCTTGCAAGGGTTGTCTGAACCATTTCAGGGAGCTATTGCTTTCTACCTCATGGTGCTTTTTAAATTCCCACAGCTGATCTCTTCCATAACACTCTGACCCTGCCCTCAAATGTTACTGCCCATTTTCTTCTGAACTCCTTTTGGTTAACAGATCACTCAAACCACCCAGCAATGTGCCAGATGCTGTTGTGCTGTGTCTGTGGGTCTGATCCAGAAGGCACTGCAGCCAGATGAAAGTGTCCATTGATTTTTGGATCAGGACCATAATGAAGAACCAGGGAATAAGATAATGGTTCATAACGTAAGGCACTGAAATGTGAGCCTGCATCACTGTGCAGAGATGGAGAAGTTGAAGGCTAAGGGTCTTTCACAGCTATAACGAAGAGGCATCAGCAGTAAGATAATACTCCTAAAACAAAATAAATGACTAGAGTAGTTTTTGCAGCCAGAGGAGGCTGAAGGTGTTTTGGCAAGGTGTGCAGAGTTCAGCTTGGCAGTGGTGGGCTGGCAGCAGCGAAGCAGGCAATAATCCTCGTGGGCTCTGGGGTGGGAGGAGATTTAGGGAGAGCTGTGGGGCAAAATGGGGAGCCGGGGGTCTCCCTGGAGGGCTGGAAGGACTTTGTCACAGACAGTGCAAAAAAGGTTTACTTTGTTGGAGTAAGGGAAGAAGAGGTCTGCAGAGATGGTGGGATATCAGCAGTTTTGGAAGGGTTGTGACTCTGACCGAGGGTTGATGTGCGTTCCTCCTGCTCCTGAAGCCAGGCTGAACTCCCGGCCTGAGCATGGGGAGGAAAATGCTGTGTCTGGAAAGGTGGATAGATGGGGCTAGGCCAGAGGCATTTTCACATCTGAAAACAAGGTGTTTTGCTCTTGTGATGTTGGGGGCAAGAGTCACCCATGTGAATCTCTCTGTCAGCAAATGGCTATACAGATGAGAGATGGGAAGTGACTGCCTGCAGTAGAGGAGCGAGCCTGTCCTGCCTTCTCTGTCTCTGCCATGCTGCTGTCTCAAGCAGTTGTGTGCTGTGCCAGCTTGTCTGTCCATGGACTCAGCTTCGAGTGGAGAGGAGGGTGGCTTCTTCCCCAGAGCTGTGGCCTTCTGTTCTCTTCTCACCTCTCCAGCTGCTCTCATGCCTCTGCTCTTGCCATGTAGTCATGTGTCATTTCTTCTGATTGTCCCTTGCTTGTTTATAGCACCTTCCTGTTTGGCCATGATCCCACTGGCTTCCTTCAACCCCAAAAAGCCAGCCATGGAGCTTTCATGCCCCTAAATTACTGCCCCATCTCCTTTTGCTCTTTTCTTTCAATTCAGTGACCCAGTCTTGACTTCCTATACTATAGCCAGGATGGGGAATGTGAGGAGCAAGGTGACTTAAACCTGCATAGGGAGCTTTTTGGATGCCACTGCCATTATGGAAGCTGGGGGCAGTGTCAGAAGCTGCTCCATCCTGTTTTTCCTCCTAGGCTGGACTGAGGACAGCCAGAGTGCCCTGACTCTACAGATTTACCTGTACAGTGACTTTCAGCTAACAGTCTGACAAGCTCTCCCTTATCCCACCACCCAGGGCTGGGGCCTGAGAATGAAGCCACAAAAGTTCCTTGGAGCCTGCAGTGCCTGAGAATGTTCTGTGTTTCAGGAGATGCTGCTGGGATGCTCCATCATCCTCCCTAAGAAGCTGTCTACATTACCTGAAACAGAGACTGCCCTCCCTGCCTGAGGTGAGCCAACACACGAATGACATGAATGTTGTTTTTCTCCTCTCCCGTAGTGTATTCACTCTCATCTAGGCTTCCTGCAGAATCCAGATAAGTTTTTACTCCTTCAACAAAGATCAGCAATGCATATATGGCAGACTGATCTAGCTGACTGATATCCTTTGCATTAGCAAGACTGTTAATTCAGATTTTCTTCTCCTTTCAGCTTTTGTCCAAAATATCTCGATTCATTTTGGTGTCTCTTGCTGACCTTGCAGGTTAACTTTTTCAAATGTCCATGGTGAGAGAGAATCTTTAGGAATAAACCAAAAATCCCTTTACACCTGCATATGTGGAGCCAGGATCTGAAACTTTTTTTTTCATAAATAATTGAATAAATGTGAAAAGATTCTTTGAGATTAGGAAGTAGAATAAAAATATAAAAATGAAGAAAAGTTAAATGAAAGGAGAAAAAAAAAAGACAGCCCCCCTCCATCCAATAAATGAAAAATAGCAATTGCAGTGGCCAAGTTTTCATAGTTCATTTCTAAGGGTGCACTGCCACCTGCCAGCCTTTAAGCAAAATGCATGGGAAGAGAAAGTGGATTTAATTCCTAATTACACTGTTCCTTAACTGCCTGAACCACCACGTGGCCTATGCATAAATTTTTAAAATAAATTTGCACTCAAGGATTTACATATGTATTTATCCCCTTGCATTGCATATAATGCAGAGCTGAATCCATTTCCAAGGTGAAGAACCCTGACCCCTGCCAGAGATGGCTGAGGCTGGGAAGCAGCGCTGAGCTGCAGTGGGGAATGAGAAGCTGGGTGTCCCCAGAGCCCCTTCTTGCCCTGCGCTTGACTAAGGGTCATGAACAATTTAGGGAGAAAGGCAGGAGTAATGGAGGTGTTGAGAGGTGTCGATTTATGCTACTAGAAGTGATTAAAACTGCTGCATATTGTTAAGGCATTGTTAAATAGGAGCAGGAGGAATAGGTTGCTGAAACTTGAAGGTGACAAATAACAGAAGGAAAAGAAATATTGATTTAGGGTGGGTGCCCAGGAGTAATGGGATGAAATTTCAAATGGAAACGTGAGTATTGTGTATTAGGAAATGCTTCCTCATATTGAGATCTATCAAGCTGTGAATAATATCCCAGTGGAAGCTTCTTCACCTCAGGCATTTTTGAACTAGACTAGAATAAATGATATGAAATCATTATAGAGTGAAATCTTATAGTGGTAAGAGGATGAAATAGATAATCTAATAGTCTTTTTACTCCTCGTTTTTTTTCTCTCCATTAGTTTTGATTATGCACCATGCACAAACAATTCAAATTTTCCTATCAAGCAGTATGCTACTATTACTACGTACGCAAGTGTCTGCTAAGCATTATGTCCACTGTGCAAGCCCCAGTAAAGGATGTGTGGAGTACAGCTTTTTCTCTAACTTGTTGAAAGTGGCAGTGTAAATAACATTTTTGATCCCTCAGCCTCTTAGTCCTGTTTCAGATGTAGCTTTTCTTTAGCACTGTGTAGAGTCAATTCCTGTGAAGAATCTCATGTATGCTTTGTTCAGTATATTTCTTAGCAAACATATCTGAGGCAGCACTTCACCTTAAAACCTTACCAAGTCAAAAGCAATTTAGTAAGCACAATCCAGTTACCTCCTCCTGAAGTGCCACTGTCTTTTCTTGATAGGGTTGTGTGGGATGTAAAAATTCAGAAATGCCTCTGGAGATTGAGCCAGCCTTACATGTCCCTGTTAAACTTTGAATGCTCTTCCCTGGGTTGAGATTGAGATAAAAATAACTGTCTTGGGTTCACGACTGACTGAATAGCTGTCACGCTTGTTCTTAACAGAGACCTTGTGACAAATGGCAAATGATTAAAGAAATGATTACTTTCTTGGAAGTTTGTCTTTTTGCATTCAGATGTGAAAATTACTGAAAATGATAGAAGAAGACAAGTGCAAAAGCATGCTGAGTGCAGAATCCAACCCTGATTTTTATCACCTGGTTAACTGAGTTCATTTCAAAACATTGGCTAAAAATTCTCCATTTTTTATGTATTTATCCTGAAATACAATTTAAAAAGGCCCTCTGTAACTTCTGTCAAGAATGATCCAAGTTCACATAACAGCCATTTAATAATGCCTCCTGCAAAGGGACCACAACAGTTGAGTGTACCTTCTGGCCTCATGCATTAGCTGCCATCCTTACCCTGGGAGTTCAGCTATCCTCTTTCCTTGTGAAACTGACTGCTTCCTTCCCCGTCCCCCCTTCTCTCTGGAAATAATTTAAAAACAAGTTACACTTACAGATACCAAGAGAAGGCTTAGTTAAGGCAGTTACCATATGCTTGAAACTAGGCATGTACCAAACCCTATTTACTTCAAATGAGTCTTCAGACATGCACATGTTTCTAAAAAGCAGTGCTTGTCTGTCATTGAACTTTGGGAACTGTATTGGTGGATTTATTAATGGGTAATGTGAAGTTTCTTCTGCACTGAATATAAAAAGAAGAATCGTCGTCGTTATCTGCATAGTGATGGCCAGGGCTACATCACTCTGAAGACCAAAGCTGGCTGACTGCACATGGTAGTGTTTGCACTGAGAAGTTTCTTTATCTCTGGTAAGACCAGCAAAATAACCAATGCTTTATCTCTCAGTCCACTGACTGGACCGGAGTGCAAGTTAGGATGGGCATGTGATGGTCTTTTCGAGAGAAGCTTTCTTCAGTTTGACTCTTCTCAAGCACCTTGTCTGGTTAACAGTCAGCTGTGAAAGTCAGAAGAGAACCAGTCCCCAGGGTTCAACGTGTGGAATCTCATGCTTCACCTTACAGTTCAGACATAAGCAACAACCAACCTAGAAGGCGGCTTGTGGGTACAACAATGAAAGAGTGGTCCTCTGAACTGGTGAGTCACAAAGCACAGTGTCATGGTAGAGCACATTAAGGTTTAAGATGAGCCTGAGTGGTAATTCCTTGCAATCTGTTTTAGAATCTCTTTTGAAAATGGAGCAGCTAGGAAATGAGGTGGTCCCTGCTTCAAAACCAGTATCCATTAGCTTCCCATTAGGACAGAGGGACAGGATGAGGCATGGTTTGTCAGGAGAGGGTGAGTGAAGTTAGTGACTTGTGGATAAAGGACAAAGGTGCTGTGAAGTGGGTGGGGAGAAACAGTTGTGTGAAAAGCAAAGCAGCTGTGGGGGTTGGATGATACACTAGAAGAAAGAGCAAATCATATGGACTGATTTGTCTTCATTATTTTACCTTCTGGGCAGAGTGTGCTGGGCAGGACACCAGGTTAATGAATGTTTGATAAACAGAGAGTATTTGGATGTACTTTCTTCTGACTTGGTTATCCCAGTGTCAATTTACACAGGAGATTGGTTTATTTGTAACATCTGCAGGATGGGAATAAAAATGAATACCTACCTTATTAATCCCTTTTAATGTAATGTATAGATGGGCTAAACAAGCTTATATGGTTCAGTTTCTTAAGAAACTTTTCATAATGATTTCCTTGTTTATCAACTTTATGTTGGTTAATAATCTTCATTGTTTCACCCCTATTAAGTAGTCTGCAAGAATAAATTAAACTGAGTCTTTATGAAAATCTTTAACTATGTTTTTGTTTATAATTTCCCCATCAGCTCTGTAAAGCTCTTAATGTTCCCAGGTTCTCAGACTGATGTTACAGCATCTATTGTGTTTGCCTACATGTAGAGATGAAAAGAAAAACCTAGTTCTCTTAGATATGCCCTCTGGGACTAATTACACTCATTTGACTAGACTAGCAGTTAGATCTGAATTATAGTCATGAATAAGTTAGATCTTAATTAAAGTCATGTTTGGGTGCAAAAGGCGATGTCATACATGCAAAGAAGCCGCTTTGTAATATGCGGAAATTAGTGTTAATAATAATTTGTGTATGAGATTTGGATTTCAATTTATTCCTCCTATTGCTCTCTCTGGCAGTTTACCCATGTAATAGTGCATCCTGCTCCCATTTACTTATTTGAGTACTCTCAGAGTAATAAAAGGTAAAATATTGCTAAACCAAAAAAAAGAAAATGATCCATTCAATTCGCATCAATATTTAAGGAGATTGGTAATTGTTAAGGCCTTATCAGGCATTTAACAGTATCTCACTTATCTCCACTATATGGTCTATGTTAAAAAATGTACAATATTATAGTGTAATATAATTAGTTTCTTCTAAAAACTATCAGAATTCCCTAGGACAGCCTAGTCTCATGGTTTTTTTCCTGCTCTGGTCTGCACTGATCTCTCCCATAGACTTACCAATAACCTGTAAGTGTATGTACACACACAAATAATAATACAGCACACTCGAGAACACCACTGAAGTTGGGTAACCATCAGTCCTTGCTTGGCTTTGGACAATGGTATAAAGCTTATTAGGGAAATAAAGACTCCACTGCAGGAGACAGACAACCCTAAAGCACCCAGAGCTGGTGTAAGGCCAGTTGACTATACAGGGTTGAAAGATCAAGGTGGAAATAGTATCTAGGCCAGAGGATATCTACATAGAATAACCAAGCAACTCCAGCACAACAGTGGCTGTGGCTGGTAGGTGACTTTATTTCTTCATAGTCTGTTCATCTTCTGAATGGTGATCAAGGTCTTGGAAAGTGAAGTGTTACTCCTCTTTAGCACAAGCTGGTAGCCTGAGCCACAATGTGGCAGGCTTTCTTATGACACATTTTCTGTCAAATATTGTGTCTGAATATGTTTGGTGACAAAGGATCTTCTGCAGGTTTTTTTTGTGACCATTTTGTCATTCCTTTTTATTATTGAAAATATTGTTCTGAGAAAGTCAAAATACTTTCTTTTGATATTCTCTGGGGAACATGATGTTTCTTGAAAAAAGATGATATCATTTCCTAATACCAAGCAACTTTTTTGACACTTTAATCTGTTAATTAAAAAAAAAAAAGCAGAAGAGATGGAAAACTTAAGTAGAAATGAACCTTTTTTTGACATCATCCTGAATGAACTAATTTTGCCTTAAAATGAGATTATTTTCACCAACAATTCTGCTTTTTGCATTAGGTACACTATATATGTAGAGAATAATCCAGGCAAGTACAATGTACTTTGGTCACAGAGGAGGACAGAGACACAATGTGAATTTTGTATGTGTTTTCACAATTTGGTCAAAGATTTGAGTCTGGCAGAACTGAAGACCCTGGATTTGGCCCTCACAAATACAGTGTCCAGAGGGTGTGAATCTCAGGAGATCATCTTAGAAGATGGATGTGGTGCACAGACTTGTATTTGGACATTCCAGTGTTCATGGTGCATATTCAACTCTGCAGCCATTGCATCACTGCTGATGCTGTGCTCATGGACACTGCAACTGCGTGGGCAGAAATCAATCTGTACTACTCACTGTGCTTTTAATGGTCATTGGAAACCACTTAGTGCCCAAAACACTTAGGGCAAGGGTGTTTAATGGGTTTAAATTGCAGCAACAGAAGTTTAGGCTACATATTGAGACAAGCTTTCCAGCAGTTAAGTACTGGAGTTGTCTACTCATAGGCCTTATTAATTTCTGTTTCTTAAAGATTTTATTAACAAATAAGTCAAACAAGGACTTATTTTGGTTAAGTTGATCTGGGCTTGGCTAGAAAGTAGACAAGAGAACATCCTGAGTTCTTGATGCTTAGTTAAATAATTCAAGGAAATTAGCTACAAGATACCAAGGGTAGCTCTTTACACAGGTTTGGATTTAAGATGTAAAATATCTTAGGAAAGCAATAGAAATTTTATGACTTTATCAAATAGATTATAATGAATATAGCAGTATATAAAGCAAAGAAATATTTCAAGGGATAATTTGGACCTTTCTTTTGCTTTTTATTGTTATTTCAGAATTGAAGATAGTTTGGTAAAGTGAAGAAGGAAATTGTGAAAATTTATATGAAAATACATTATGTTGTTTTTTCACTGCCTCTTCTAAAACTGTAAAACTCACTGCTTCTGGATACTATTACTGAGGTACTGAATTTGAATGGAAAGGATTCTGCTCAGGTAAATGTCTGTAGCTTCATTAGCTGAAATAAGTATTAAAGATCTTTGCCCTTCTGCTTCATGATATTAACCAAGCTTAAGTACCCAGGTTTTGGAAGAAACTCTGTGGGAACATTGTTGTGTGACTGTCTGTGAGGGTTTGAAGCACTGGTTGGAGACAAGATATAGGCATGACAGATTTATTGCCTGATTCAGTCCAGCAATTAATTACCTCCATAGGAATTATCCAGTAAAACACAGAGCAGAGCCAAGTCCTGCCACTTCTCTTCTTGTCTTATGGGTTTCTGTTTTTCTCCTAAGAGGAAAGTAATAATTGCAACTGAAGACCTGGAATTACAGGTAACATTCCTGTAAGTGAATGGCTTATTGTCTAAGAACTACTTAAACATATAAACATAGAAACTAATTACAGGGTATAAGTGCTCTAAGATGCAAAGGTAGTCCTGAGTGTTTGCATGGATGCATTGTAATTTGAGGGAAGTGCAGCTGACCTCTTGTCCTTGCATGTGATAATGTTTACATGAATTACTCAAATTTATTTCAAGTTTCCTTTTTGTGCTTATTTGTGAATTGTCACAGAGTCAGCATCAGTAATATATTTACTTTTATTTAGCAAGATATGTCTGTGTCTGGTTCAAGGTGCTTTGTTCCTGTTGGCAAAGGCAGAAGCCCTGTAATTCCCATTCATGTGAATAAACTCAAAACACAACTCAGGGGCTTGGTATAATTAGAACACATTTATGCTTGTTTTCCAGCCTTGGTCTGCTGAACAGCAATTACTTTGAAAGATAGGTCTTATGCTTGAATTTTTTATTTTATTTTTTTTCCAGTGTTCTTTTTATTTAGCCATGGACTTGTAGCAGAAAGATGGAGGGAGCTGAGAAGCACATAGTGTATTTCTCTGTGAAATGAAAAAGTATACAATGTACCTGATACAATAATCCTCAAGTATACAAAGATAGCTGCAAAGAGTAAGGGCCTTGGATTGAAAAAAAATCTTTATGATGGAAGACTAGAAATAATGGGCATATATTTCACCAAGGGAAAATGAGATGGGATATTAGGAAAACTCATACTTAGTACAAAATAACCTTGTGGAAGACATGGGCTTCTGCCACTGAAAGTCAGTTACACTAACTGGTTGGGAAGCAAGAGTACTTGATCCTGTTCAGTGCAGAGCAATGGACATGATGGTCTCTCAAAGTCTCCTCTAGTCTTCATTAGTTGATGTACGTTTGTTGTGTTGTGTTTCATCCATATATGTACAATATTCTCAAAATGTAGTTACACAGCTGCAACACTGATGGAAGCAGTGTAAATATATGCCACCAAGATACACTTGCTCCTCTGGAAATGCCAAAATGCCCCTACCAAAGACCGTCAAATAACAGAGTTTGCAGTAGAGCAGGAGATGACTCTTAACTAATTATAACAGTGATGACTACAGGGTTCAGAAACAAACAAGTGTATCACATGCCATCTGCTTCACTGATGTAGGTTTAAATGTTTCACTTTGGTACAGTAGATCTCAAAGTATTTTACAAAGTGGAAATAAAGTGACATTGTCCTAACTGCAAGTTAAATGAGCAGGATTACCACCTTCCTTAATTGCATGTCAAACACCATCTTCCTGAAGAGGACTTCCTTATTTAGGGCTTATCCATGTGCAAAGGTTGTTTTGTTTAACCCTTTTGAGGTTACTTGAGGTAAAATTGTTCCATTGTGCCATAGGCCATATACACGTGTGTGGATATAAGTGCATTTATTTTACTACCAGAAATTCTTTGCATAGTGTATGCGATGTAGTTTTGCTCTTCTGGGCCATCTTCTTTAGAGAAGAACACATGCATCCATTATAGCTGTTCTGTACGTCTGTATGTCTCCACTCTCATGGCAGTGGGGGAGCACTGGAACAGGTTGCCCAGGGAGGTAGTTGAGGCCCCATCCCTGGAGACATGAGGCTCTGAGCAACCTGCTCTAGTTGAGGATGTCCCTGCTCTCAGCAGGGGGGTTGGACTAGGTGACCTCTGGAGGTCCCTTCCAACCCAGACATTTCTATGTTTCTATATTTCCACCAGCTATGCCACTGAACTTATATATTTACAGTGATGCAGGTTAGTTTATGCCCTCGAGAATGAGTTTTACTCCCAGCCAATGATACCTGTTGTGTGAATAGTTCTATGTAAAGCGCTGCCCTTACCGAGCTAGTGTGTTTGCACTCCTTTTCCAAGGAAGCAAATGAATCATGATGCTAGGAATGGAGAAACCGTCCTTCTCCTTTACAGTGTGATTTCTACCAACACAGATGTATTATACTTGGGAACAGATACGTGTGCAACTCCTCCCCCGCCCGGATATTTATGGAAATAATTTCCTACGTGTTTCACTGTACCTCTAGGGCCCTAATGTGGAGAGAAGTTACTATTTTACTGAGCTCTGAGTAACCATGTAACAGACACATCATGACTGAATGCATATTGGTGATGAACTTGTACCCACCCCAGTTCCTTTTCAATATCTGTCTAAGCCAAAGTGTATGGAAATTAGAGTCCTGCATAGAGGCCACACAAATCCGTATTTTGACCCTAATAATGTCCTCCAAAATTTCCTTTCAGCAAGTCATTTCTGTTCCTGCTCTCACTCTGCAAGCGAGTTAAGAGGATTCTTTTTGCCCTTAAATTATGGCAGTTACAAGTAACCTTTACCATCTCTGTACATATGGGGCTTTTTTTATTGTCTTTTTGTCTTTGTTTTTTATCCCCAAGGGAAGCAGGTATTTTGTGCTCATGGAAAAAACAGGAAATTAGCTTCACCAGAACACGAAGCAGGAGCTGACCCGAGGCAAAGCACAGCTGAACAGAAGCAATACAAACTTCCCTTTTCTTCTGGTGCCAAACCTTTCCCAATGATAAACCTTTGGGCACCATTAAATGGAAACCAAGTATCATTCCTAAAGTTTCCTCTTTTTTTATTAAAACCAGTAAATATAGCTGAACATCTGCTAGTAAATAATTTCCATCCACCCCCTCTGCAGATAAAGGAAGGTTTTGAAGGGCAGCAGGTACTTGCTCTCAAAGGAAACAATTCTAAGATGGTTTAAAACAGCAGCTGCACTTGTGATCAGACAGGTCAGTGCCATTAATAATGTTTCTATACATATTTAAAGACTGTCTGACCTACCTACAAATATTTTTAGGACATGCATATGCTTATTCAAGCTCCCATCTTTTATGTGACTGGAGCAGCCCATACCTTCCTCTGCAAAGCTCCTACCTCCCTTGTTTTTAACTGCGCAGAGGATTTGGAAGATGGTCAGACAAATTACTGAACACCAGTTCAGTTGTCTTGAAGCTAAGCACATACCTGAGTTAGGCTCACCAAATAAAAGAATCTGCTTTAAAAGAAGATAGTATCTTAGGAGGCCGTTCAGAGAAGGGCAGTAGTGTAGACAGAGACGCTTGGGGATGCAGCAGAGGGATGGTCAAATCTCATCTGCCTGGTGTAGATCAGAGGCTATAGGGTAGTCTGTGAGAAGCGTCCCTTTTGCAGCTGTTCTGCTTGTATGAATGCCAGAGAAATATGAGCAGTAATTAGGCTGTTCACTCGGACACCTTTGTTACAGTCTGTGCTCTGCACTGAACAGAGAGAAGCTGCTGAGACATCTTCAGCAAGTGTCAATTACTAAGCTACGTGAGCAAGGCCATGTAGCAGTTTTCTCAGGCAATCTGTGTCACTCAGGACTGTCATATTAAGCAGGCAGGAAAACAGTTGTGACTTGCTAAAAATTTGAAAAAGTACGGAAGATTTCCAATTCAAGAGGCTTATTTTTCCCTTCCTCAGCAAAATGGTGTTTTGACTGGTAGGAGGATTTGGGTTTGTCTTGAGCTTGTGATGTGGTAGGGGTGGATAAAGGGGGCCTGTCTATCTCTGGGGCTAAGCATCAGTGTCCATAACTCTCCAATGACCATCCTTCTCCAGATGCTTAGAAATGTATAGTAGGGATGTATGTACTTGTTCAGAGGAAATGGGAACTTCTCTTTGGAGTCTGTCTCTGACCTGCATCAGTGCCATTGTTTTCCCAGGCTCACTATCCCCTGCTGGGTCAGGGACAGTGTAGCTTTGCTAAAGATTTTGAACTTGAACAAGACTTGAAGCTGGCATGTTCTCCCGAGAAACGGCATCTGCATATTGGTAATAAGTCTGAGGAAAAGCAGCATGGAAGTTTTGGTTGCCTTACAGGACTTGTAGGTAGGAGGATTTTTGAATTGGCCTGGTTGTTGTCTTGCTAATAATGAAAATGAGAGGTGGCTAGCATAAGATTTAGGGAGTGTGAAAGAGTTGACCTCTGGTTTATAGCAGATCTAAGAGGCAGAATGGCTGGTTACAGAATCACCTACTCAGAAGAAAACTGGAGATGATGAGGAAGGGAAGATGACACATCTTCCAGGGTATGCAGTAATAGCTTAGGGGAAGACAAGAAGTTTCTTACTTGTAGTTGTTTGACCCCAGGGAAAATTTTACTTACTGTTTATTTGTAGGGATGTTGAGAGTAACAAGGCTGGAAATGAGAAGACTCAGAGTTTCTCCCCCTAGGAAAAAAAAAAAAAAAA